>JABCRI010001048.1:0-307625 GCA_015143295.1 Tetracentron sinense | reverse complement strand
CGTACAGAGGTTTATGTAGACGACATGATTGTCAAATCCCCATTGGCTAAAGATCACCCAGAAGATTTGAAGAAGTTATGTGACAGGCTCAGAGTCTTTGGTCTAAGACTAAATCCGGCAAAATGTACGTTCGGAACAACGTCAGGAAAACTTCTTGGTTTCATTGTCAGTAAAAGAGGAATTGAAGTCGATCCAGCCAAAGCAAGAGCTATCATCGAGATGCCTGCACCTCAGACAGAAAAGGAAATTCGAGGATTTCTGGGTAGGATTCAGTATATCAGTCGTTTTATTGCACAGCTTACTCCGATTTGTGAGCCGATTTTCAAATTGCTTAGAAAGAATGTGCCGACAGTCTGGTCAGATGAATGTCAACAGGCCTTTGATAAGATCAAGCAATATCTTCTCAATCCACCCGTGCTTGTCCCTCCGACACCCGGACGACCACTTTTAATGTACATCTCCATCCAAAAAACTTCTATGGGTTGTGTGCTAGCTCAGCATGATGAATCAGGCAGAAAGGAACAGGCCATTTATTACATCAGCAAGCGTTTGCATGAATACGAAGAGAAGTACAATGCATTAGAGAGGACTTGTCTAGCATTGGTTTGGGCCACCCAGCGATTACGACATTATTTATTGTCCTACCCTGTAATTCTGATATCAAGAATGGATCCACTCAAGTACTTACTAGAAAAGCCTGCTACTTCAGGAAGAACAGCCAGATGGCTCATGATGTTATCAGAATTTGACATCACATACATGACGCAGAAATCAATCAAAGGACAGGCAATTGCAGATCACTTGGCGTATAACCCATCGTCCGACTATGTTTCAGTGCATGACCAGTTTCCGGATAAAGCTATTCTAAGTTTGGAACCAGAAGATCCTGATTATATTGGATGGGAGATGTACTTTGATGGAGCCGCAAACCAGCATGGGAATGGGGCAGGAGCAGTCTTAATCTCGCCAAGAGGAGCTCATCTTCCTATCTCAGTCAAGCTAAAGTTCAGATGTTCAAATAATACTGCAGAATACGAGGCATGTATAGCTGGACTCAGAGAAGCACATTGTATTGGCATAGAAGAGATTGATGTTTATGGTGATTCATCACTGGTAATTTGTCAAGCTAATGAGTCATGGGCAATCAAGGAAGAGAAGTTGATTCCGTATCTGGCATGCCTTAATGTTTTTATCACTAAGTTCAGGAGAATCACTTTCAATCACAGATGCAGGACGCATAACAGATTCGCCGATGCTCTTGCGACCTTAGCTGCAATGGTTAAGTTTCCTAAAGGGAGTCTAATTTGGCCTATTGAGATTCAGCAACAAGACCAGCCAGCTTATTGTCTAGTTATAGAAGAGCGCCCAGATGACAAGCCATGGTACACAGATATCAAGCAATACTTGGATGATGGCACTTTTCCTCTGGAAGCCACCAAAACAGATCGTCGAGCAATCAGAAGACTCTCTATTCAGTTTGTTCTCTCAGGAGGAGTGTTATACAAGAGGTCACCCAATTTGATTTGGTTGAGATGCCTTGATAAAAAGGAAGCAGCACAAGTGGTTGAAGAGGTTCACGGGGGAGTTTGTGGTCCCCACATGAACGGGTTAATGCTGTCAAAGAAGATTCTTAGATTGGGGTACTATTGGACTACTATGGAATCCGATTGCTGTCGTCATGTTCAAAAATGTCATCAATGCCAGATTTACGCAGACCGAATCAATGCACCACCTACTACATTGCACAATCTTACTGCACCTTGGCCTTTCTCAGCTTGGGGCATAGACGTCATTGGGCCCATCACGCCGAAAGCATCAAACGGTCATCGGTTTATTCTGGTTGCGATTGATTATTTCACAAAATGGATTGAAGCGGCCTCTTTTGCTAATGTCACAGCCTCAGTTGTTCAGCGGTTTTTCAAGAAAGATATCATTTGCAGATATGGGGTTCCGTATGAGATCGTCACAGATAATGCTCTCAATTTCTGCAACAAAGGTATGACTGAACTCTGCCAGAGATTCAAAATCCAGCATCATAATTCTACACCGTACAGACCACAAGCCAATGGTGCAGTCGAAGCCGCAAACAAAAATAATGAAGCGAATCATCGAGAAAATGGCAATCAGGTATTCTGCATGGCATGAAATGCTTCCCTATGCACTCATGGCCTATCGAACATCGATTCGCACTTCGACTGGTGCGACACCATTCTCCTTAGCATACGGAATGGAAGCTGTCTTGCCTATTGAGGTAGAAATTCCGTCATTGCGAGTGCTCATGGAAGCAGAAATTGAAGAATCAGAATGGGCAGAAGCCAGATATGAACAGTTGCATCTGATTGAAGAAAAGCGACTGAAAGCCATAGATCACTCTCAAGCCTATCAGAGGCGTATGGCCAGGGCGTTCAATAAGAAAGTCAAGCCCAGAGATATGAGGTTGGTGACTTTGTTCTCCGGAAATTGTTGCCAAATCGTCCAGATCCGAGAGGGAAATTTACACCAAACTACGAAGGCCCATACATTGTCAGGGAAAAGTTCTCTGGAGGCGCCCTTCGACTTGGACAAATGGATGATGAGGATCTTCCTGAGCCAATCAATTTAGATAAAGTTAAGAAGTATTATGCTTAGGATCCTATCTGATAACTGCTTGTACTCTTAGTTCTTTGGGATATGATAGGCGGCCGTATTTGGCACCTGTTCTCCCTGTAAATCATGTAACACCTACAATATATCAATAAAATTCGTTAGTTAACCCTTCGAGCCTAATAACCTCTCTTTCAAAAACCTTCTATCGGGACACCTTGCACTTAGTCTGCTATGAACTACGTCATGACCTGATCCTGAAAAAGGTACGTAGGCAACCTGGAAATCAGGTGCGGTCAAATTTTCAAACCATTTGGACAAAGTAGCTCCAACTCAAAAACATTCAAAAAAAAAGCATTCAAAAAAAAAAAAAAAAAAAAAAAAGAGAAAAAAAATCAATCAAGAGGTGTTCAAGAAAAGACAGAGTTCAGATAAGCAGAAAAGATGTCCCAAACTTTCAGTCCCCTCAGCCAACGTTTCGTCCCATCTCAAGTCCTCCTAGATCCCTTAGAGATTAAGAGTACAAGCAATTATCAGAATAGTATCCGAGGCAGAATGCTGGCATACAAGGCAATGAAGGGAGTAGAAGCCTCCATATGAAATAAATCGCGGGCATGAGTGAAAACCAGAAACGGCCTCATTGCGCAAAAAGTACGCGAATCCCAGCTCTAGTCTTGTGACTAGGGGCAAAAAAGGGAAAATAACCTTATCAATTTCGCAGGCATGAGTGAAAACCGGAAACGGCCTCATCGCGCAAAAATAATGCAAACCCTGTGACTTGGTCATTCCAAGGGTAAAAAAGGGAAAAAAGTTGAAAGTGGTTCAAACAGCGAATTTTGTCAAAAATCTTTGTGCATCAGTTTTTCAGGCAATCAGAGCAGAAATCGTACTTCAAATAAATCGCGGGCATGAGAGAAAACCGGAAACGGCCTCAATGCGCAAAAATTACGCGAACCCCAGTCCTAGTCTTGTGACTAGGGGCAAAAAAAGGGAAAAAAGAAAAAGATCTAATCAACTTCGCAGGCATGAGCGAAAACCAGCAATGGCCTCATCGAGCAAAATTGTGCAACCCGTGACTTGGTCATTCCAAGGGCAAAAAAGGGAAAGAGTTGATAGCAAAATCTGTAAAAGATCCTTTGTGCTTCACCTCTCAAGCAAACACGTTAGTCTTAACAATCCATTTGTTCACAAGACCCTTTGTATCGCCAATCTAGCACGTGGTGAGACCAAACTTAGTTTTACTTATCCTGTACAATGATGATCAATAAAGTCCTGTTTTCTCTTGGTCATACTGTACTGTCCAAAAACACCAAATGTTTTCACGATCTCCAAATGCTATATCTAAAAGGCAATTCCCATGCAAACTTGAAAGCAGAGTATAGTATTTCACATGGTTTCAAAAACCATTTTTCAAAATAAAATCTACAATCCTCAAAAGAAAACGAAATTCTAAATTTTTGTTCAAATTTGGGTCTCATGGTCTGACTGAGACAGTTCTCTCTCGCTCGTGGCAAGCAACGTCTCTTGCGATCGCGGATTAGCAAGGAAGCAAGTACATCTCCAGCAAGTTATCTCATCTTTTCTGTTTGACATCGGAATGTGTTGTCATTCAGTTCAGTTTGGTTGACATCGGAATGTGTTGTCATCCATTTCATCTCGTTTGCTTGACATCGGAATGTGTTGTCATTCAGTTCAGTTTGGTTGACATCGGAATGTGTTGTCATCCATTTCATCTCGATTGCTTGACATCGGAATGTGTTGTCTTGCATTCATCTCCTCTTGTTTGACATCGGAATGTGTTGTCATTCAGTTCAGTTTGGTTGACATCGGAATGTGTTGTCATCCATTTCATCTCGATTGCTTGACATCGGAATGTGTTGTCTTGCATTCATCTCCTCTTGTTTGACATCAGAATGTGTTGTCATTCAGTTCAGTTTGGTTGACATCGGAATGTGTTGTCATCCATTTCATCTCGATTGCTTGACATCGGAATGTGTTGTCTTACATTCATCTCCTCCTGTTTGACATCGGAATGTGTTGTCATTCAGTTCAGTTTGGTTGACATCGGAATGTGTTGTCATCCATTTCATCTCGTTTGCTTGACATCGGAATGTGTTGTCCTGCATTCATTTCGACCTGTTTGACATCGGAATGTGTTGTCATTCAGTTCAGTTTGGTTGACATCGGAATGTGTTGTCATCCAGTTCATCTCGTTTGCTTGACATCGGGATGTGTTGTCATGCATTCATCTCCCCTGTTTGACATCGGAGTGTGTTGTCACTCAGTTCAGCATGCTTGACATCGGAATGTGTTGTCATGCATCCATCTCCCCTGTTTGACATCGGAATGTGTTGTCACTCAGTTCAGCATGCTTGACATCGGAATGTGTTGTCATGCATTCATCTCCCCTGTTTGACATCGGAATGTGTTGTCATTCAATTCAGAGTGGTTGACATTGGAATGTGTTGCCATCCATGTCATCTCAGTTGCTTGACATCGAAATGTGTTGTCATCAATCTCTTCTCGGTTGACATCGAAATGTGTTGTCATCCATTTCATCTCTTCTGTTTGACATCGAAATGTGTTGTCATTCATCCAATCCCGGTTGACATCGAAATGTATTGTCATCCATTTCATCTCTTCTGTTTGACATCGGAATGTGTTGTCATCAATCTCATCTCGACTTGTCTGACATCAGAATAGGTTGTCATCCATCAATTCAATCTATAGCTGACATCAAAAAGTGTTGTCACCCTCATCCAGCATTCCGTGCGCATCTCAGCTTCCATGTCGTAGCACTCCCAGTGTTCTAGACACTATATCAGTCTCCAGGCAGTAGTGTTCATGAGCTCCCTTCAACCCATCAATCCATGGTCCATGTACACCCATTTTCCCCAGCAGTCCTCCGTAATGAGGCTATAAACTACTATCCTTCACTCCATCTTTTTGGTTTTGGCAAGTTTTATAGGGTTAGAATTTAGCTTCACTTTCTTCTATTTCTTTAAGCTTTTTCAGGATTTTTGTGTGTAAAAATGACGGTGTTTCAGTCTTTGCCGTTCAATCGCCAGCAATCTCCGACAAAGAGGGGCAACTGTGAACACCCCATTTTTACACCCATCAATCCTTTGTTTTTTTTTTTACTTAATCTCATTTACTTGTAATTTCAAAATTTAATTTTGGTTATTTTATTTCCTTTTTTATGCGAGCTTAGTTAGTTTTGAGAGAGAGAGAGAAAAGTTTAGAGAGAGAGAGAGAGAGTAAAATTTCCATAAACCCAAGCCCATTTCTTAATCCATTTCATCAAATTCATAACCAAAATCCAAATCTAAAAACCCCAAACCCAAGCCCATGTGCTCAAGAGAGCCCATTACTTATGACCCAAGCCCATGACCCAAAAGGTTTAAACCCTAAAACATCCAAGCCCAAAAGCCCACCACTGTTCCTTTATAAACCAAAAGGAGGTTTTCAAAAGAAAACCCCATTCGGTTAACCCCCTTCTCTCCAGATCTTTCTTTTTTTTTTCTCCATCACTTCTCACCGGCGGCAGCAGCATTTCAGGAGAATTCGATCCAGCTCCGGTGCCTTTTAGTTCCAACAAACTCCAGCAGCACCCTCCGATCCTTACTCCTTGATCGGTGAAGACCTTAATCCCACAACTCGAGTTTCCCTCTCTCGGTTGGGTTGCAGTCCGGCGATTTCCCTCTCCGGCAGACCACAACAGTCCATCATCCTCTTTCCTTATCTTCTTTAAGTCGTCCATCTCCTCCGACGAGCTTAAATTCTCCGGCAACCTGTCCACCTCCGGCGTTTACAGGTTTGCATTTCTTTCTTCCTCTTGAGTTTTAGATCTAGATCCAGATCCAGATCTAGATCTAGATCTAGATCTAAAATTCAGATTTACATCATTCTTGTTTTATTTTAATTTAATTTATTTTATTGTTTTCGCGATTGCAGCAACCGCCTTCTCCGATCGTCTTCTCCGGCGAAATCATTGTCTCCAACGAGCTTCTCCAACTCCAGCCCCAACCCCTCACCTCCGTTCAGTAGATATCCTCAAGAGGTAACCAATCTTTCCCTCACTTTTCAGATTTCCTCCTGTTCATCCAGATCTGGTCCATAGATCAAGTTCTTCGGATTTGGATCTATAGATCCAGACTCTCTAATCACTCCCGTTCGCACAATTGCTGTTATCTTATTTTCATTTTTTTTAATTTGTGTATTATATTTCATTTATTTATTTTATTTTGCCTCTATTCTCGTTCCAGATTGTCGGGACTCTCTTCCGATCGTCTTCCCCGGCGACTTCCATCCTTATCAACGAACCAGCCATCATCACTCGATCTCTCGGGCTTCTACGATCCTTTTTCTTCACTCAGCTCCGGTCATCGCATCTGATAAACAGGAGGTCTTCATTTCTCCAGCCTTAGTTTTAGATCTGAAATCTACTTTTCTCTTGTGCAAATATTCGTTGATCTGAGAAGAATTATGCTCCTGTTTTTCTCATTTCTCCCATTTCAGGAGGAAGAGTCGGCCTAGACAGTGGCCGTTCTCGGATTTGTTTTTTTATTTTATTTTTCATTTTTTTAGTTTGGTTAAATCCCTTGTTCTGGGGATTGAGTGAGTGAGAGAGGTGAGTATCAGTTTTAGATCAACAGAACAACCACGCCAACCTCACTTTCTTCTCAACGGAGCAGCCTCCAATATCGCACATCCCCCATCAACCGCACGTAGGTACGTGTCTTCCATGCTTATTTATTTGTTTTATTTATTCATTTATTTATTTTTCATGTATATGGGTGTGCGCAATAAGTTTAGGCCGATATTTTTTTATATATATTTTGCCTACATTGGGCACTTAGGTAGGTTCTTTTTTTCTTAAACCCTAAATATTTGGCCCACCCCGTTAGTTAGCCCTACAAAAAAAAATCATCAAAAAAATATAAAAAAGATTAAAATAAATTAAAGGTACTGGTCTATCCTCCCTTGGGACCTAGAGCAGGGTCCGTATTTAAACCATAGCCTCATTTGGTTTAAGGCCGCTCAATCCGCCCTGCTCTTTGCCTTTAAGATAATTAAAATCATTTAGACTTTATTTTCCTTTTGCCTACCTTGGGCACTTAGGATAGCCTTGACTAGTTAAAACTTGCCAAAATTAAAATACAAAATAACAAAAACATTTAAAAACCCACAAAATGTAAAAAAGACTTACCCTAATAAATGAACGCCCCCTAGAGCTCCCCCACGAGCACCTAGCTACGTTGCCATCTCCCGGAGTGAGATTCATAAATCTCATTCCACTTCCCCTCTTGGAAGTGACCACACTCCGAAACGAGTATAAAAACAGTCACGGACCCCGAACTACTATGAGGGTCTGATTCCGACTAACCGGATAAGTAGGCAGCCCAATCAGGGTTCGACCCCAACCAAAATAAACTTTTTTTACACCCCCTTTTTGATTTCGATTAGCAAAACTAATAAATTTTAGGAAATGTTAAGTGGTTTTTTTATGTTTGATTTAGACCTAATGAGTAGGTTACCGTCATCGGATGGAGGTCCTGGGGTGCCTAACCCCTTCCCCAGGACCTAAAGGGATCCCTTACCTAGACTATTTTGGACCGTAGACCCCCCTCATTTGGATTATTTCGGGATCCTACTTCCCCTAAGTAGGTGGCGACTCATAAAAATAAGCTTAGCGTCATTCCTCTACTCTCGGACCTTATTCCGATACCTAGAGTTGAGAGGGGAGGAAGGGCGGTAAATTTTGGCGTTCACAGCTAGCATTCCCCTTTATCATAATTCAAGATACATTAGCGTCAACTTTACTATTTTATTTTCTATTTTTCTCCAGTGCACTGTTCAAAACATTAGGTTAGTATGGTAGGTATCCCTCTAGCCACATCACTAGGAGAATCTATATTCAATCTCTTGAAAAGTTTGGACTTGATCACAAGTCTTTCATAGATTAAGAGGGCCACACATTAGCTTCTACCTGCCATGTTCTGGGTGGGAGTATGGTGTTAGTATGCTCCTACTGCTTCTTCATACATATCCTGAGTATGGAAACTCTTATAGAAGAGAAGAGGCACTCATCAGAACCGAAAGCTTTCATTCCTTTTTAGGTAAGATGATAAATTTAAGATTCATTTTCAATAATATTTTTGAAATTCTGAGAGATCTAAAAAGAAATTTATGTTTTTCTTATCTTTTAAAGTTTTATTTTTGCAAAATAGGATAGATGTTTGGAGAATCAATGGCGGAAGTAGGAGAATGACACAGAGGGACGATATTGCCCTTGGCGATGCGGAAGGAATCGATTAGGAGGAGAGAGATAAGCCGTTGAGAACTGATCCGAAGCTCGGGGGTCATTCGGGTAGAAAATAGGTTGTTACCCATAGTTGCAGTCCATGATCCATGCATACCTTTCCAAATGAGAAGTTGTTTGTGAGAGAATAAGGCATTGCCTTTTCATCAATTATGACCCGATTCATTAGTCCTTTTTGTGTTGTGCTCTAAAGCCCTTTGCAAGGTGTAGAGCTTTGTGAGGTTTGACATATTTATTAGAGGAGATTTGGAGAGATGGTCTTTTTCTTTGCTGAATTGCTCTCTCTATGATCAATTTGCAAGCGAGGTCTATAAATTTAAGAATCTGTGTATGCATTCAGAATCAAGTGCTGAGGGTTAGTCTAAAAATATTCACAAATCAAAGCGCAATTAACTATCATTAACAAAGAAATAAAATAAAGGGCGATTCACCTAAAAGGTCATACTTTGCATTTTTATTACCTGAAAAGGCATGTTTTTAACATATTTATCAAAAAAGACATACTTTGTATTTTTACTACCTAATAGGGTATGCTTTTGACATATTAACCCCTTAGCTACACATATAAAACCCAAAAACGAATAAGGGTAATATTGGAGTACGTACCCTATTTGGTAAAACTTTTCAAACCATGTCCTTTTAGATGATATTTTTGATTTAAGGTGACTAATCGGTACTTATCTCTAAAATAAATAATTATATAATGAATCACTCGAACTAAGAGGCGCTCGAAGAATCCTTCTTGAAGATAGTTGAAGTCTCCCATTGTGCAAGGGATAAGGCAGCTCTATCTCTGAGATTCAACTCAGCTTGGATTCATCCGGTCTTTCCCTATAAGTTTGCACTACTTGGCGGAAGACGACGGTACCCAACCTCCTTTATAATGCCCGAATAAATTAATTTTAAATTAAAATTGAATTTCTTCATATACTTTAAATTTAACCACGTATATAAAATTAATTAAATTAATTTTATTGCATCAAAATTAATTTCAATAAAATTAATTTAATCTCATGATCAAAACGTCTCATAATATGAGATTTTAAAATCAGGATAAATTATTTTACCGATTAATTCAAGACACTTCTAAATTAAATTATTTAAGTGTTGCAGATTGTCCAAAATTCACCAGTCTCCCCTTTGTATATGTGGTTTCAGGTTGATGGATTAGTCCAATTAAGGATCGATCCAAAAATTGACGATCCGATCGGATGATCTCAAGATACTAGTCAGTTAGGATAGACTCAAACAGAGTCTGTCCAATTTGTCTAGACAAGAGACGATCCATTTGGATTGTCAAAAATTGATCTCGAGGTCTGTCTAAAAATACAACCCGTTTAAATCAATTTAACATGTCCGAACTGAATAGTCTGATCCCAAGAAAGATCAATCCACATAATATGACTGGTCAATCTAAATGAGACGTATGTCTTGAACCTGCCTTTTGGTATCTCTGCAATAAGGGATTATATTTCCTCGATCTGGAGGTATCTCGCTGGAGCTTCCGTGCCTAAGGATGAACCCTCCAAGGCTCTCTTACTCATTCTCTATTTATAGAGTATGAAGGGACCAAACTTTGAGGCAAACCAATAGTCACACGGTTTGGCTTTAAAGCCCATGACACTATGATCATGATTATGGCATAATGTTTTTTTTTTTTTTTGTAATTTTCTTGACCCATGCCTTTTGGTTTTGATATTTAAAGAAACAACCATTGGATAAATAAGTCTCTAGGCAATACCCAATGGATATACATGAAAGTTGGTTATCGTCTCTTCATCATAGCCATTGGTTTCCAAGAGCAACTTGATCCAATGATCCATATGGATTAAATGAATCAATAAACCAAAAGACTAAGACACGCACTAGCATGTCCCTCATAGACACATTAAATCATAATTTAATAATAATAAATATTATTAATTTAATATTTTAAAATCAAATCAATTCCAACATCAAGCATCATCAAATGGTTGGGATTTACTCATCAATGGGTCTCGCTTAATCTCCCTTAAAAATATGTTTGATGCCAAAACATGTTGATTTGAGCCATATGCAAAATGGTGTGATAAATCAAGTTACTGTATTTCATTAAAATATGTTTGATGCCAAAACATGCTAGTTTGAGCCATATGAAAAAGGGTGTGATAAATCAAGTGACTGTATTCATTAAGTGGTGGAGCCCATTCCTTCAGCATTACATTTACAAATAGTTTTAATTTCTTTGAGTCTATCTGTCAATGAATTTCTATTTCTGCATCATTGCTCAGTAGGTGCTTGTTTGGTTGCAATTCAAATATAGAACAATTAGTTTGCATAACAATCGGGATATATTTTGTTTGTGGGCTTTACGGGCCTATAGATGAAGCTCACTATCAAGATACTAACTACAAATGAATGTAGTATATAAAATACTTTATCATATTAAACTAATTTTCATATATAAGATATCATACTTTTTAAAATAAATTTTGCAAAACATAAGTATAAAGGGGATTTTGTAAAACACTCTCTCTCACATAATTGCAAGATTGCCACCACATGGGTATAAAGGGGAGCTAGCTCCGCTTTTCTGTCATAAAGCAGAGACGCAAATTGACTACTGATGGAGAGAACAGAGCTTTCGGTGTGAGAGGAGCATGACATGTCAGTTATCATGGCGTGCCAGTTATAGTGGTCTCAACTTTTTTTAATTGAATATTATAAGGTGTATAAAAATATATACTAGCCGAATAAGAGCAAAGTGTTTATGTACACTGGTCGTGCACATATTGCATGCCACATGATTATATTTTTGGAGCAATAAGGTTTATTTATCACCTATGCATATCCATTCTGACTTTCCTTTTAAAGTATATATGTTCTATAGTTTGGAAGATCATATAGTTGTGGATGGTGGACGCATGTGTTTATGTAGATTTTCATTCATTATGTTAAAGTTATCAATGAGCAAAGGTGGTGTGGGAATGTGAATATCTTACAGAACTGTATACTCATATGGACTACGTTGTGTTGTATGTTTAGTGGGAAGACAATGTCTCTTTAATTTTTTTGTGAGTTGTGCTGAAAATTTTGAATGCTTATCCTTTAAAAACTAAAGTTTGTTTATCTATGTTAAGTGTTGACATCATGCTTTAAACCAAATTAGCATTATTTGCAAAAGTTATTAAGTTTTATAACTATCTATTGTAAGCATGAACTGGTTTGATTTTGTAACAAACATGTTGATTGCTTTTTTCTGAGACTTCTACAAATTATTTATCTATGATTAATATAAGTTTCCATGAGTGTGTCTGCTCCAACAGGGTTCATATGTTCTAGACATCAAATCTTATACGAGACTCATATAGAGGAAGAATTTTGCACTTCCCCTATATTTACATGTTTGAACTTTCTTTATATTCTTTAGCTTTTTTCAGTGTCTTTTTCTTTGTGTGACTCGTTTATAATTTGGAAATATGTTAATATGTAATCATAATTATTTTGAAAAATAAATTATAGGAAAGAGGAGAAAAACTATTTGTCACGCATTACTTGGAAACAACGCTCTTTTAGCAATTGTGAACTTGAGATAAAATTTATGCTAAAAAATTTAATGTGACAAGTCATGTATATGCATAATCAATCGTATATGCATACGCCAAATACTTATTGGTTCAATTTTTTTGTGAATTAAGCTTTTTGTTATTATATACATTACTTTGTATACTTTTTACTCTTTAACGTTATTATTTATCATTTTTTCTTCTTAGTATATTTAAATTCACTATTTCTTTCATTATTCGTGCACATGAGCTACTTAGTTTGAGATTTTGAAAAGAAACCATCCACGAATTGGTAAAAGTTTTTCTTAGTGATGTGACAAACAACAAACTCCAATGCGAAACCCCAAACCTAATGAGCCACATCAGGGATAAATGACTAACTATTGGCGAGTTAACCATGAGCAATAAAAAAAAAATATCCTTTAATTTAATGAAAATTTTATATTTTTACAAATATTATATTAAATTCTTATTTTTTTAAATCTACTTTCTAGTCTTCTAACCTCTCGTGCATCCGTGCACGGGATTTCAGGTGGGACCCACGTTCACATGGTAGGCCCCACCTAAAATACCATGCACGGATACTAAGTCTTGGTGTCTCGGCCCTTTTACGGTCTCAAAATCATTTCCTTATCATATTTCTCAACAAATGACATCCATCTTATGCTTTAATTTAGGGTAAATTACACTCACCTCTCCTCAAGTTTGGTCAAATTGCAGAGACCTCCCCTCTAGTTTCAAAAATAACACTGCCCTCCCTTGTCAAGTTAGTCAAGTTAACACCATTCACGGTAAATACGTTTGTACTATTTACCCCATTGTAAGTTAAAACACTTTGTGAGTTAACACCACAAAAAACCTCTCTCCTCAACACACTCAAAGTCTCAACAAAGCTTTACCTCACCATGGCCAATCTCCGTCCTACCTCCTTTAATGTCAGTCGCTGTCAACGTCGGCCTCCTTCAACTGAAGGGGTTGATGCTAACGTGCGCAAAGAGGAGAGAAGAATGAGGAAGACATCGGTGCGAATGAAGGATGAAGGCAATAGCGTATGCGTTGTCACCGTTCCAGCAGAAGGTGATGTCGAGGCTGTGGAAGGATCTTCCCAATAAGATCCACAAAAAGGTCTCCAAGAACTGGATCAGCGCCACCCTCCTCCTTACTCATCTTGTCAGAACCTATACGTATGTCTAGAACTACCAGGAAAAGGAGAAGCTGGCTCACAGGTACTAAAGTTGAGCATAGGTGTTGTGCTTCTAATTCAATGGAAGTGCCCAGAATTATCTTTTTAATTTCCAGCAAGTTAACTGAAGTCATGCACATTGATGGGTTGTGTTTTTTAACGGCCAATGCATTATTGTTTGTTAACAAATCTGAGTTACTGTGAATTTCAAATAATTTTTAATTTCTCATCCTCTTTTAATAAATTTGTAGGCTTTGGCTATCTAAAAAAACTGTTGTTTCTTCTTAGTGACAATGTGTCCAATTCTTTTGGGCCTATAACTGGACCCTCTTGTAAATGTTATTGTCATTTCAGGGGTAATTTAGGTATTTTAAAACATTTAGAGCATGATATCATCAAAGTTCATCCACATTTGTAACGATAGATTAGAGAAGGGGGAATCTGTTACTTATAATTAAAAACACAGGAGAGGATAGTATTATTTTCAAAACTAGAGAGAGGTATCTACAATTTGACCAAACCTCAGAGGGAGGTGAGTGTAATTTACCCCTCAAGAGAGGTCCCTTCGCCTCCTAATAATCATATTTCTCAACAAATGACATCCATCTTATGCTTTCATTTATGAGCAATAGTTTGCTCAACACTCCTGCTCTCACAAAGCCCCTTCAATTCTCATGAACTATGGTTAAATTTTGTTAGCTCTTGTTGTAAAATTTTTTATTTTTTTTTCCTAGAAACCAAGAGTAGATGGGAGAATTTAAGAGTGAGTGAATCTTAACCACAATTAAAGTGAGTCAACAAGAAGACACCTGGTAAAAAAAATATGGTGGGCCCATCAAGTGCCTCTCTGTCACTTGATAATGGGATATACACTGCCACTGACAAAAGTTAATTGTAGTGGTGGGTTAGAAAGGCTTGGCATTTAAATTTGGAAGAGTGTTATCCCAATCGCATTTACTCAAAAAGTTTCCACATATGCAAGACAAATCACGTGGAAATGTTTCATATTTTAACACATTAAAATATTAAAAAACAGAGAAAAAATTTGACATTTGTGGCTACCAAGTTGGGATCAATTGCTATATGAAATTCGTTTTTTGACTGACGTAAAAATAAAATAAAATAAACTGTCCTTTTTTAAGGCTAAACTAATCAATTATAGGTTTGAATAAAATAGCCCCTTCATCTCCTAATAATTATAAGCTCGCCCTGATGTTTCAAGGTAGTAGAGTATCTAGCTTGGCCCTCCTTAAACATTGAGGACTTTTTTCCAATGCCCGCAAGCTAAGAAGGGCTTGTACTGTCCTAAATTTGCACATAATAGGGCTATGCCTTATGTTAATATTAATATGGTATCAAATTATTCATATGCTAATATTATGCCCAGTACATCTTCGAAATGTCTTGTATTATATCAAAATTAAATTAGTACTAGGAATTATATTGTAATAAAATTTAACTATACATCTCAGATCTATGCATGCATGTAATTAGTTAAAATATATAATATATTAAATATAATTTTGTTAAAGAGAATCAAGGGCAGAGCCAGGATTTTCTAGCAGTGGGGCACGTGATGGTTGATGGAAATGGTAGTAATTGTTGTTGGATTTGAAAGAATTATTAGGTTAGTATGAAATATTGTTTGGGGGGCATAACCCCCGATTTTAAAAAAAAAACTAAGTTTTTGGGTCATTTCGTCCCCACACATCATACATATCTTACGGGTATTGTTTCTCCTTGTTTATTCGACAACTATCCCCTTACCCCATAGCTATGTCCCGTTAAATAACATGATACAAAAGATACATTTGTTTTCACTAGTTCAAGCACGGTTACCCCTTACCTCATGGCTATACCTATTAAATAAGTAAATAATACAATATACTTTTTTTAGGGGCAACTTTCCCTTGTCATAATTATGCCCAGTAAAATAATTAAACAATTAAAAATAATTTTTGGGTAGTGTTACATATACACCAATAATCATTGATATACACCAAATTAAAAAGAAAATCTCATTTACTAGTATACACCCAAAAGAAGAAGAAGAATAGACAGATTTGCCCTCTTCTTCTTCGAAGACGAGAGGAAGAAGAAGAAGAGAGCATATTCTCCGGGCTTTCCCAAGTTTACTCTGAAAAAAAAAATCACTCATAAACATGGAAGAATCAAACCCTCACCGACTGATCTCTTTACCAAAGAACCTTAAAGATTCTTCGAAAGCTCTTATAAAGGATTCAATGTTTTTTTTGAAAGTTCACAGAATGGTTCTACTCTTGTTTTACGCAATTGAAGGTGAAATTGTAGAGATTTAGTATTGAGGGGAGAATAAAAGAGGGTATTTTGTTGGATTTTACCAACAAACATCAAATTCCAAACCATACATTTCCTCTATCCCTCTTTGCTACTCCATTTGCAGTAAAATAACACTCATAGAAAAATTAAATTACAAAAAACAAAAAAATACTTCTCTCAGTCAAACTTCTTCTCCATATATCTTAGACGATATATCATCTACATCCGACGATGGATTAGTTGGAGCAGTGTCGATGTTGCTGGAGGATCTGATTTTTTCGACGGATTACCCGAGTTTTTTATTAGAGTCCTAAGAAAAAACCATGGTTAACCCAAGGGGATGAGTGTGTTAAGAGTCATCACCAAACTCTAACTTATCCATAAGATAAGTAGAGCCTTGAGTGGATATGGTTAAAATAGTTTATCTTAGTAGGAGTCTTTTATAGTTATCTTTTAGATAAAGTTAAAATAGTGTTTATCTTGATAAGAGTCTTTTATAGTTATCTTTTAGGAGTCTTTATCTTTACCTTATCTTATCTTATCTTTAAGTGTTTTGATTTCTATATATAGAGAGAGGTGAAAACGTGAGAGTGGTGGTGTGGCTGTTTTTGTTTATTCACTTTATCAATAAAGCCTTTTTGTCTTCTTCTCTCTTCTCTATTGTGAAACTTTGTTGCTTGATATTTATGCTTTGTACTTTAGAGAAAGTGCATAGTATTTTGGCGGATACATATTCAACAAGTGGTATCAGAGCTTGGTTCAGGGAACGGGCGTGAAGACCTCAAAACGGTGAATCTGAAGATCTCATCAAATACCTTGTATTCGCCAACTCAGATCAATGGAGCATGCAAATTCTATAAGCGGTATAGAGAAGTTGAACAATACTAACTATGAGTATTGGAGATCCTGTTTGGAATCGTATTTACAGGGCCAAGATCTTTGGGAGGTGATGAATGGCGAAGATTTATCGCACCACCCAAAACTGAAGAGAATGCTGAGAAATTAAGGAAGTGGAAGATAAGGGCAGGCAAAGCTTTGTTCGTGTTGAAAGCTACAATTCAGAAAGAATTGCTCGAACATATTCGAGAGGCCAAGTCTCCGAATGAAGCGTGGGATGCGATATCCACACTTTTCACCAGATCTAATGATGCAAGGTTGCAATTGCTAGAGAACGAGATCAGTTCGGTATCTCAAGGAAGCATGTCGATTTCTCAATACTTTATGAAAGTAAAAGGAATCTGTCTTGAGATATCGCAACTTGATGAGGAGTCGAAAATTACAGACGCTCGTATGAGAAGGATTATCATTCGAGGTCTAAAGCCTGAGTACCATGGGTTTATGACAGCAATTCATGGATGGCCGACTCAACCAACACTCTTGGAGCTTGAAAGCCTTCTAGCAAACCAGGAGAGTCTAGCAAAGCAGATGGCTGGTCTTTCTACGAATGAGAAAGAAGAAGCCTTGTACACTGGTAAAAGTAAAAGGTCTTTTAATGACAGGAGAAAACAAAAGAATTCGAAGTATTAATCGAACTCGAATTCAAGGAAGAGCGATGATAGTTTCAAGGAACGTGATTCTCAGGATCCTAGAACCAGAACGTGCTATAATTGCGGCAAGCCAGGTCACTTTGCCAGAAATTGTCGAGCACCCAAGAAGAAGAAAGATGAAGGGAATGCAGCAACTTCAGAAGACCTACCACAGAAAATTGATGGTGAGGAAGAGGAGTGGAGTGCTTATTTGTCTATCACTGAAGAACAATCCGACACACTCGGATTGACTACTACAGTTACCATGCCTACGAGCAATAATAATCGAATAGACTATTCTACTGATTGGATAGTTGATTCAGGTTGCTCAAATCACATGACTGGAGATGATCAAAAGTTTCTTTCAAAGAAACAATATAATGGCCAACGAGTAGTAGTGACAGCAAATAATGCGAGACTGCCAATCACTCATGTAGGCAGTGTTGTATGTGTACCAAAAGGAAGTGATGATTCAACAATGCTTCAAGGTGTATTCCATGTCCCAATGATGAAGAAGAACCTGGTGTCTGTTTCTCAATTTGCGACATCTGGAAACACTGTAGTGTTCGGACCCGATGATGTGAAGATCTACAAAGAGATGCAGATTGAAGGTACTCCCATCATGCAAGGCAAAAGAATTGAATCTGTCTATGTTATGTCAGCTGAGGCTGCTTATGTAGACAAGACTCGAAAGAGTGAAACAGCTGATTTGTGGCATGCTCGGCTTGCTCATGTTGGATTTGTCAAGTTAAAGGCTATGATGAAGAAGAACATGTTGAAAGGGCTTCCTGATCTGGAGATCCGAGATGATTCAGTATGTGCAGGATATCAGTATGGCAAGGCACATCAGCTTCCCTATACTGAGTCGAAGTTTCAAGCCAAGAAACCTCTTGAATTGGTGCATTCAGATGTGTTCGGTCCAGGGAAAGATGTTTCACTTGGAGGTATGAAATACATGCTCACATTCATCGACGATTACTCTCGATATACTTGGATTTACTTCCTAAAGGAGAAAGGGGAAGTACTCAACAAATTCAAGGATCTTAAGAGTAAGGTGGAAAAAGAGCTTTGACATAAGATAACATGTCTAAGATCGGACAACGGGGGAGAGTATACTTCAGAAGAGTTCAACAAGTATCTACAAGAGCATGGTATCCGAAGACAACTGACTTGTCCATATACGCCACAACAGAATGGGGTCTCGGAGAGGAAGAACAGGCATCTAGCCGAGACATGCAGGAGCCTGTTACATTCGAAAAATGTGCCAGCTCGTTTTTGGGCTGAATGCATGATGACTGCAAATCATGTTATTAATCGCCTACCACAACCAAAGCTCGAGTACCTTTCACCATTCCAGAAGCTGTACGAGATGAAGGCTACAGTAAGTCACTTTCGAGTATTTGGTTGTGTATGTTATGTATTTGTGTCTAACCATCTTCGTAGCAAGTTTGATAAGAAGGCGATCCGATGTATTTGTGGGATACGATTCGGAAAGGAAAGGTTGGAGGTGTATTGATCCAACTTCAGATCGAGTACATGTGTCGAGAAACGTTGTGTTCGATGAGTCATCATCATGGTGGTCAGTCGATCATGTCGATCTTCCAGTTGATCAAAAGTTTGAAGAGGAACTAGAAGAGGAGACTTCCAATCAGAAGACACTTGAACCAATTGTACAGGTTGATAAGGATGTGTCACAGATGACATCTAGTGCAAGCTCTTGGAAAACTGGAACTTATCAACAAACTGTTATAGAAGAAAATCGGCCCTCACAGCTTGAAGAGCCTGAACAAGAAGATGAGCATGTCTTAAGGAGGTCACAACGAGTACCAAAGCCAAATCCAAAGTATGCAACTGAAAAGGAGAAACTGAAGAATGTGAATGCAGATCTAGCGCAAGTAATGATTGGCAAAGATTTGGTGATTGAAGAACCAAAGTCATTTGAAGAAGCTCGAGGAGTTCCTGAATGGGAGGAAGCTATGGCAGATGAAATTCAAGCCTTAAAACAGAATGAGACTTGGAATCTAATGCCAAAACCAGATGATGTAAAACCTATTTCTTGCAAATTGGTATATAAGATCAAGACCCGAGCAGATGGTTCAGTGGAGCGATTCAAGGCTCGATTAGTTGCCCGGGGTTTTTCACAACAGTATGGAATAGATTATGATGAGACTTTCAGTCCTGTGGCTAAGATAACAACAGTACGGGTTCTGATTGCTATCGCTGCTAGCAAGGATTGGAGGTTGTGGCAAATGGATGTGAAGAATGCATTTCTTCATGGTGAAATAGATCGAGAAATCTATATGGAGCAACCCAAGGGATTTGAAAATCCTCATTATCCTCAATATGTTTGCAAATTGAGAAAGGCTCTATATGGGTTGAAGCAGGCTCCGAGAGCATGGTATGGAAAGTTTGCTGAGTTTCTCACAATCAGTGGTTATATTCTAGCCCCAACTGATTCAAGTTTGTTTGTAAAATTTGTAGCAGACAAAGTTGCAGTTGTGTTAGTCTATGTTGATGATTTGATTATTATTGGAGATGATCTAGAAGAAATTAAAAGAATCCGCATGAATCTTGGAATTCGATTTCACATGAAGGAACTTGGAGAGCTGAAGCACTTTCTCGGACTTGAGATAGATCGAAATAAATATGGAATATTTTTATGTCAACAAAAATATTCCAGTGACCTGTTGAAGCGGTTTGGAATGTTTGATTGGAAACCGATGGCTACACCGATGGATGTTAACACTAAAGTTCGTATAGATGAAGTTGAAGAACTTGAAGATTCTTGCATGTACAGGCAGTTAGTGGGAAGTTTGATCTACTTAACTCTAACTCATCCTGATATCTCTCAAGCAGTAGGGGTCGTGGGCAAATTTATGCATAGTCCAAGAAAGCCACATCTTGAGATTGTTCGAAGAATTCTAAGATATGTAAAAGGAACAATGGATCATGGTGTTTGGTATGGAAGAGCTGTCGAATGCAAAATTGTAGGATACTGTGATGCAGACTACGCAGGTGATCTCTCGACTCGAAGATCAACTACAGGCTATATGTTTAGTCTTGGTTCGGGTGCTATTTCTTGGTGTAGCAAAAGACAACCAACTGTGTCTTTGTCAACAACGGAAGCAGAATATCGGGCTGCAGCTATGGCAGCACAAGAAAGTGCGTGGTTAATGCAGTTAATGTTTGATTTGCATCAAACCACAAATTATGAGATCAGATTATATTGCGACAATGAAAGCGCAATTCGACTGGCAGAAAATCCAGTATTTCACGCTAGAACGAAGCATGTTGAAGTTCATCATCATTTTATTAGAGAAAAAGTGCTTCGAGGAGAAATTGATCTTATGCCAGTTAATACAAATAAGCAATTGGCGGACATATTCACGAAAGGACTTTGTTCATCAAAATTTACAAAGTTCAGAGGTGCACTTGGCGTCATTAGTAGAGATTTGGCGTTGAGGGGGAGTGTTAAGAGTCATCACCAAACTCTAACTTATCCATAAGATAAGTAGAGCCTTGAGTGGATATGGTTAAAATAGTTTATCTTAGTAGGAGTCTTTTATAGTTATCTTTCAGATAAGGTTAAAATAGTGTTTATCTTGATAAGAGTCTTTTATAGTTATCTTTTAGGAGTCTTTATCTTTACCTTATCTTATCTTATCTTTAAGTGTTTTGATTTCTATATATAGAGAGAGGTGAAAACGTGAGAGTGGTGGTGTGGCTGTTTTTGTTTATTCACTTTATCAATAAAACCTTTTTGTCTTCTTCTCTCTTCTCTATTGTGAAACTTTGTTACTTGATATTTATGCTTTGTACTTTAGAGAAAGTGCATAGTATTTTGGCGGATACATATTCAACAGAGTGAATCTTAACCGCAATGTCCCTGTATCCCTTTCCATTTCCCTTTTATTTTATTTTATCATCAGTATAGAGGAGGAGATAAAAGGGCATTATTGTCTCATTTTCTTCTTTTTTGATATGCATATTAGTAAAGGGTTTTTTAAAGTTTGGTGTATTTAAGCAAACTCTGCGTAGCACCACCCTATTTTTTTTTTAGTTAAAGGAGTAATACTTGCATAGAGATCGGATTACACAATCAATTGTAATTGAATTTGAGGAGAATTCAATTCTACTCACAAGTCAGCATGTATCCCTTTTAATCTTTATTAACTGTAGTTAAGATTTACTAACTCTTGGCGTTCAACAATATACCATTAGTTTTATAATAAAAATAATAATATAAAATATTAAAATTTGTTTAAGAATTTTAAATCTTAGGATTAATATTTATTTTAAATAGGGTTATATTATTAAACCCTAAGGGTTAATGAATTTTAACCACAATTAATATAGGTTAAAAGGGACATGTGTTGAACTCTCTCCGAGCTCAATTGAGCGATCGGATCTCACAGCCTGTCCCTCATTACATGGCTATGCCTAAAACAATGGTAAAAAAAACCTTTTTCAAAAGTTGAGGCCCCACCTGGCTCCGCCCTATAGTAAACATATTATGCTAGTTTTAACTTAAAAAAATATATATCCTACCTGCTAATTAATAAAAATAATAACTCTAGTGATCTTAAAGTTGCATTACCGTCCACAACTAAATAAATTAAAGGTTGATTTTTTTTTTGGTTGGATTGGTCAAGTCAGCAAATAGGACTCAGGTCCTCTGAGTGCTACGTCCAGGCTAAAAGGGTCGGGCCACGGTAAAACCCAGGCCGACAGCCGTAGTCGATCTCCGCCAAAACGTTTTCGGCCGCCTCGTATTTAAATTCTAAAAAATAAATTAAATATGAGTCCTGAGAAGCGGACCAAAGGGTCCGCTTCTAAGCTTACCCCAAGTGTCTCGTGTAGGGGTGGTATCTAGTCGAGCCAAGCCTAATTGTAGTGTGTTCAAGTTTATTCGTTAGATCGGAAATCATGTTTAAGCTTGACTTGTTCATTGAATAACCGAGCTCAAGCTGAGCTCGAGTTTTACTAGTTGAACTCGAATAGTTCACAAGCAACTTGTTTTATTGGATATAGTTATTTATATTAAGTTAAAACTTCACTTCATTATTCTAGACATAGAAGTCACGGTGTTAACTAAAATTTTAACATGAGGTTATAATTATATAAAGGGTATTCTAATCATATAAAATACATTATATACTATTAATCTTTACTAGTATGTAATATATATACTTAATTTTAATATTTAAATAAAATAAGTATATTTTAAATATTTTAATAGGTTAATATGTATATATAATCAAACCAAGTTTTTATCGAGTCGAGTAGGGTTCAAGCTTGGCTCGTTTACTAAATAAGTTCGAAAACGATATTTAAGCTCGACTCGTTTACTAAATTAATGAACGATACTCGAGCTTATAACGAACATTTTGTTCAATAACCACCCCTAGTCTCGTGTCCTTTTTAACCTCTATTTAACAATGGTTAAGCTTAATTAAATTAAAATTAATATATTTTTTTTTTAAATCATGGTTACATTGCTTAACCTTAGGTGTTAATCACAGTTGATGGACGGTAAAAAAGGCGGTTGGACCACTAAGGTCACTGGAGTCGACCTTGGGTCCGTTTTCCATTTCCCATTAAGAATCTATCCTTCTTTCTGCTCTCTCTCGTTGGCTCCAGAAAGGATTGGTCCTTTCTGTATATTCTATTCTCTTTTCTGTAATCTGAATCACACAGATTCTTTTAAAATTTAAAACTTTTCCTTTCTTTATTTAATCGATCCCACGCCGATCTGCAAGTGACATACTCTCTGTAGAGCTTAGAACAGCTGAAAATGGCTGAGATGTTGCCGAACGTCTCTTCGTTCATGTATTCTGCTGCTCTTATCTGCATTTTGATGGTGCTTGAAGCCGGATCAAGCTCCAATGCAGGATTAACAGAGAATAGAAGGTCTCTTCCGGGTATTGAAACGAATGAGATCAATCCGGGATCAAAACCCCTCAAAAGCTCGGTTCTTTGCAGAAACAGAGGATTCAAGTTCTGTTGCAGCTCCAAGATCTCGAAAAAACCAACAATCATTTGCAAAAATGGATTATTTGAATCCGATTCGAGTGTCAATTGGGTAAATAGATCTTCTAAGCGACGAAGTAGCTTGAAGAAATTGAAAACAAGGTATTTGAGTCGTGAATCCGCAGAATTTGGGGAAAACACCACTGTTTCGAGTATCAGCAAGGAAATGGAGTTAGATGATGTTATAATATTAGGAAATTCGACGGTTCGGAGCATAAACGGAACGTTCGAGCTCGGATTTTTCAGCACCGATGGTGGATCGAACTGGTATCTCGGAATCTGGTACGCTTCAATACCAATACGAACCTACGTGTGGGTCGCAAACCGCAAGAATCCAGTAAAAAACCTAACTTCAGCGACAGTGAGATTTACCGGCGACGGCCGGCTAAAGATAATGGATTCCGACGAGCGTAACGTCTGGCAGACGGAAAATACAGAAAGTGCGACGGAAGCTCAATTTCTAGATAGCGGAAACCTAGTTCTTCTTTCTCAAAAGAGAACAAATGTTTGGCAAAGCTTCGATTTTCCGGCGGACACGTGGCTTCCGGGAATGAACCTTACGAGGCTTCAGTCGTTAACGTCTTGGAGAAGTACGTCGGATCCGTCGCCGGGAAAATACGCTCTCCGACTAAAACCACGGGAGTACGGCGAGTTCGAGCTCGTATTCAATGGCAGTGAGGCATACTGGTCCACCGGAAACTGGACTGGAAATTCGTTCGCCAGCGTTCCTGAAATGATGGTACGGTACATCTACGCTTTCCATTTCCTGAATCCCTTCACACCGGCGGCGTCTTTTTTTTACACCGAATTTTCACTGGAAAAGGGTTCCCGGCCACCGTTGACGCGGTTTTCCGTTGATTATGCCGGTCAACTGAAACAGTACACCTGGAATTCCCAGACGGAGAGCTGGAACATGTTCTGGTCTCAGCCTGAAAATGATTGCCGTGTTTATGGAATATGTGGAAATTTGGGGTTTTGCAGTATCCGAGCATTGAGGCCTTGCCAGTGTTTCGCCGGATTCCGTCCGGTTGATGATCGGGAATGGAACTCTGGAGAATTTTCTGGTGGTTGTCGCCGTGAGGGTGAGAGTCTGTGCGATGACAATGACGAATTTGAAGAGGTCGGCGCTGTAAGTTTTGATGGAGCCGTTAGTGTGTCATTTTCTGGTAGTCGGAGTTTCTGTGAGAAGTCTTGCTTGAAGAACTGCTCGTGTTTTGGTCTGAACCACAACCCAAAGACTGGTTTTTGTAAGAATCTGTATGGGAATCTGTTGAATCTCCGGAATCTAACGTTTGATAGCACGGAAGAAGATGTTTTATATATTAGGATTGGGAGAAAAGGATTGAAGAAGAAAAAATGGAGAACAGAGGTCTTGATTGTGAGTATCTGTGCAGTGGTGGTGATTTTGGGATTAGGGGTCTTAGTGTTACTGTTTATACAGAAGAGATGGAGCAGGAGTAAGAAGGAAGAAGAAGATGTTCTTCCTGTGACGAATTTGAAGGTGTTCTCTTACAAGGAGCTATGTGCAGCCACTAGGGGTTTCTCAGAAAAGCTCGGGCATGGCGGTTTTGGAGCAGTTTTCCGTGGGGAATTATCTGATTCTTCACTTGTAGCTGTGAAACGGCTCGAACGCCCTGGTGGAGGTGAGAGAGAATTTCGAGCAGAGGTCTGCACAATTGGAAATGTTCAACATGTTAACCTAGTCCGACTCAGAGGCTTCTGTTCAGAGAATTCTCATCGATTACTAGTATATGACTATATGCAAAATGGGTCGCTAAGTGTGTTCTTGCGTCGAGATGTGCGGAATTTGAGCTGGGATGTTCGATTCCAGGTAGCTGTTGGAACAGCCAGAGGTATCGCATACTTGCACGAGGAGTGTCGAGATTGCATCATACATTGTGATATTAAGCCAGAGAACATTCTCCTAGACAGTGATTTTACTGCAAAAGTTTCAGATTTCGGGTTAGCCAAGCTAATTGGCCGGGATTTCAGTCGAGTTCTTACAACAATGAGGGGAACTTGGGGTTATGTTGCACCAGAATGGCTTTCTGGGGTGGCTATCACAGCAAAAGCTGATGTTTACAGTTACGGAATGACATTGTTCGAGATCATAGGCGGGCGGCGCAATGTGGAGGCGCCGCCATCAGTAGGTAGAGAGGGTGGAACTGTGGAAAAGTGGTTCTTCCCGCCATGGGCGGCACGTCAGATAATCGGGGGGAATGTAGCAGCAGTGGTGGATGAGAGGCTTGGAGGGGCTTATGATCCTGTTGAAGCAGAGAGGGTGGCTTTGGTGGCAGTTTGGTGTATTCAGGATGAAGAGGGTGCAAGGCCTACAATGGGTATGGTGGTGAAAATGTTGCAAGGGACAGTGGAAGTCACAATACCGCCACCACCGAAGCTGCTACAGGCGCTGGTCTCTGAGGATTCTTTTCCTGGAATTGGGGCTGTTTCCGGTGAGGGGCTATCAACTGGTGGTGCTTCTTTTGATGACAAAATCCGGATCTCCGAGGATTCTCATTCATCTCACTAGCAATCATTCCTGTTTATGGGTCAAATGAGTGTGGCCTCCGGTTGAGTAAGGTTGAGCAAAAGTCTGTTTTATTAAATTTACAGGAAATTTGCTGCTTGGGGTGGTTTCTTTTGTAAATTTAACTTCCTCCTGATTCACGAGCTTCTTCTGTTATATCAACAATGAAATGAGTAATTGTTCCATAGAATGGGCACAGAAATGTTGTGAGAAACATGGTGCTCTCTTTCAACTGGAGTCATCTCTCTTCACAGCTGGGAAGTCCAGAACCCGAGTACTTGATTGAAGATTATCAAGTACCTTCCTGAATTTCACTCTTCTTGGGTTCAATTTAGAGAGTGGCTTCTCTCCCGGGACCAGAATTTCCCTGAAGCTACATGGCTCTCTCCAGAAGTATCCCTTGCACAAACATAGCCACTTCAGTTTGCAAAGGAACCAAATTTGAAACTTCAAAATGGGTTATTTTTCCGTTGTCATTTATCATTCAAAAGTATGCTGGATTTGGTGGGTGAGCTTCTGAATGCAAGCAGTTCCACTTAGCCAAGGTCATTACCAAAGATAGAACAAAACTCGGTAACAATGGTCTTTATAACTTTAGCGTTATAAAAGACCAATAGCATTCTAACACATTAGGAAAATAATAGATATAGACACATTCACTTTTTCTAATTATTGAAAATTTTTCATATCGGCGTATTATTGATCTTTTGTAACCCTGAACTACTACAAAGACTATTTTTGCTCCCTTTGGTTCCCAAACATGTTGATAGTTATCGCATAAATATTTCAAACTAAAACCTATTTAAGTATTTTATTTAGTTTAAGTCTTTGGGTACTCTCAAATTCAAATCCTAACTCTTTAATTCAATTATTAAATGGTTAAGATTAGAATTGGTGTGGCATTAGAAAAGACAAATAAGTCGAACGATATCTTGACCCTAGGTTAGGACTGGGGAGTACAAATAGACCGACTCATTTGTTTATAGTTCGCCTTGTCGGGCGCTTGAAGGTAGGCCATATGCACAGGTTTAAAGGCCTAGATCTTCCTCATCAAGATAACGGACCTACGTGACAAATTGAATATCAATATAATCATCCCAAGTACAAACTTTAGTAAATTGAAGTATAAAAGCCTGTCCAACCAAAAAAAAGTATAAAAGCCTGTTAAGAGTGGTCTGGCCCACTTCGGCCTTAGTAGGCTATGGACCTATGGACTATGGGATCCCACGAAGCAAATCGCCCGGCCTTCCCTGTGGCAGTGTTGGGTGGCCAAATCTGGCCTTGGCTTGTCTCTGGCGAAGCCAGAAGGGGCTTGTCTCTGGCGAAGCCAAAAGGGGCTTGTCTCGGGGTTCATAGAATAGAGGACAAGTGGTGGAGAAGTCAAAATCATGGGCCCATGACTTTCACTTCTCCACTCATAAATAGACATGTGGCAATAAGTGTGTGAGAATAAGGGGAAGAGATATCAAATGGGGAGAAGTCAAAAATCATGGGGAGAAAATAAATGACTTCTCCCCATTTTTAAGCCAGCTGTCGCACAATGTATGGATCCTCAAGAGCCCTTTCTGGCTTCACGAGAGACAATCCAAGGTCATCTCTTCTAAAAGCTGTTAAATCATTACAAGGTACAGTAGACTCTCTTGTAATTAATAACCTTAGTGGAAAAAAATTATATTAATTATAAGAAGATATTATATATAAGAATCACTATATTAATCCATCAAAAAATTTCTTCTCATAATTTCTTTTGAATGCATTGTATTTTCCTTATAAGGTCCATGTAGATACAAATGTATAAGGTTAGCACTCTTAAAAAACAAAAATCTCCAAAAAAAACAAAAGATTTTATGTTATCCCATTGAACAAACTAATCACATTTGGACCTATCAAAAATAAAGAAAAAAGGTTGTGTCAGTTAACACAAAAAAAAAACCTCCTAATTTCTTTTTGAACCAAAATTCTTCATATTTTGAGAAGAGGCAAAATTTCTTTTGAACTATGTTTTTCGTGGGATTCTTCCTTTAACATTTTTTAGTTATTTTGAAGTCTTCAAACAATGATTTATTTAGTTTTTTCTTTCTAAAATTTTATAATATATGGTGATTTATTATACATAGCCAAAATATATAAAATGATTTTTATTTCTTTCTCTTTCCGGTACCCAAACCACAATAAAATGTTTATAAGATTCATATAACTCTATGTATTAATATAGTCCTCTCTTATAATTAATAATATATTATAATTTTCTTAAAAATTATTAAATAGCAAGTATAAGAGATTATTAATTATAACTATAGAACTAAGTTGGTTCCTCACAAATTTATTAATTATTAGAGATTATTAAGTTATAGAATATTAATTATAAGATGGCCTAAGAGATGCTGAACTTCTAAGATTACACAGGGAAGGCAAGAGGGAATAACAGACGATTTGCTTAGATCAGATTCGGAACGCCAATCAAAGTGTTGGTTAGCATGAACACATTTTGGTTAGTATCCAAAATATTTACTATAAGGGTTAAAAATTCTTAATTAGAGTTTTTTTTTTAAATTAGAATATTTTTTTATTGAAAAAAAAAAAAGGTTGGATTGTTGAACCCTAAGGGTTAGTAAATTTTAATCACGGTTAATAGGGGTTAACATGACTCGTGTTGACCTGTGGGTGCAATTGAACTCTTCCTAAATTCAATCACAATTAGCTGTGGTGCGATCTCCATTTCTTCTCTCTGCTCCCCTTAACTCCCAGGGTGAAGATCGAAGCAAAGCCCATCACGATTGACCCACAGGTCAACATTTGTCCATTTTAATTAACCATGGTTAAAATTTACTAGCCATTAGCGTTCCACAATCTAATCTTGGTTTTCAAAAAAAAAAAATTTAACTTTACCCTATGTTCGGTTGTTAAGAAAATAAGTAAAAATATAGAAATGAAAAGAAAATTGGACAAAATACAACCAAAAAAATATATTAGAAATCTAAAATTTTCTTTTCTTTTTCATGTTTTCACTTATTTTCTCGACAATCAAACATTTATGTTATGTTTGGTTGCTGAGAAAATATATGAAAATATATAAAAGAAAGAAAATTTCAAATTTCTAATACAATTTTTAGTTGTGTTTTCTATAATTTTCTTTTCTTTTCCACGTTTTCACTTATTTTCTTAACAACCAAACATAAGGTGAGGATTAAGAAACGTAAAATGGACCAGGGTCAGCTTAGAAGGTGACTTTGTGATTTCATTAATCCATGCCCTCTTTTACCACCTATCAACTATGGTTAAGATTCACTCATCCCCTAAGGTTAAGTAATCTAAACATGGTTTTTAAAATAACAAAAAATATTATTTTTAATTTAATTAAGCTTAACCATAGTAAATTGGTGTTAAAAAGGATACGGAGACACTGCCGTCTGCTAAGAAGAGGACTTTGGGGGTCCTCTTCTCAAACTCAAAGAAATTTTAACCTTTAGTGTTAATTTCAAACCAAAAAAAAAAAAAAAAAACAAAATTTTAAAAACCAAGGTTGTATTGTTAAACCCTAAGAGTCAGTGAATTTTAACCATGGTTAATAAAGGTTAAAAGGGACACTTGGTGACGTATGAGTGCCCTTAATTCAATCATGATTGGTTGTGATTCGAACTCCTCTCGGGGTGAGGTGTACAAGCTGTTGCCCATCCAAACTCATAAGGTTCCCAAGGAAGTAGGATTTTCACGGCTCAACTGCCTGACAGCGTCGTCAAGACCAGGTCGGAGAGAGAGAGAGAGAGATTTCTCTCTCTAAAAACCGAGCCAAGGAAGAGAATGTCGCCAAACCAGGCGATGTTTTGGGAAGGAACCAAAACACAGGAATGTATAAATAAATAACTTCAAAGTTTAAAAAACAAAAAAAATTAAAAGAAGAGATTACAAGACTTTTAAGATTGAATTACAGTAAATACTTTTTTATAAAGAAAAAAAAAATCGTATTAAAAAAAAGGTCGTAAAAATTGCGGAGGAGAAAGAATTGGAGGAGCAAGAAGGAGGGATGAACAAAAGTTCATCCTCTGTAGCATCAACGCCGGCCGGGAGAGATCGAGATTCACCAACATCTCCTTCGCCGGAGATGGAGGCGCCGTTTTTAAACGGCGTCTCCAACATTGAATCCGGCGAACTCCATGAACTTCACCACGCGCCGTCTACCGTAGTTGAGTCCGGGGACGGAGATTATCCTCCGATCAAGAACTTCAGGGAGGCGAAATCTATATGCTGGAAGGAGACTGTGAAGCTATGGGCAATTGCAGGTCCGATCGCATTTAATATATTGTGTCAGTATGGCCTTAACTCGTTCACGAATATCTTTGTGGGTCATATCGGAAATCTCGAGCTCTCTGCTGTCGCCATTTCCTTGTCCGTCATCGCCACCTTCTCTTTTGGCTTCCTGGTTAGCTTTTCTCCATCTTTATTTATTGATTCTTGTTTTCTGTTTTTGCTTCCGATTTCAATTACTCGCTTTGTATTTCTCTACAAAATCTGTGATTTCTCTATGCGTTAGGTTGGGATCCATGATCATAGTTCATAGATCCAATGGGGTTGAGCTAAGGTCTAGAGAGGCTCGTGTCTGTACCATCATTTGCAATTGGAGATTTTTTTTGCTTCCGATTTCAATACTATTTTTAGGTGATCGGAACCCTTTTGTCGCCGGGTAATTTTTTTAACGTTTTGGCTTGCTCGTTTCAGACTTTAGAGAGTGAACAAAATTGCAATTTTTAGGTGATCATGATTCTTGACCTCTTTCTCGCCTGAGATTTTTTTTTTTCTTTTGGTAAGTTTTTCATTTCAGGCTTTAGAAAGTGGTAAGGTTGGAGCTGCAATTTACTATATTTAGGTGTCATGACCTTTTCTGGCCGGAGAATTTTTAGCGTTTTGGCTTCCTTGTTTCAAGCCTTAGAGAGTGTTAACGTATTAATCACGACCATGCAATATTAACAAGACAAATATTTACTGAAAAGGGTACCAACCAGCGGTTGCCCCCACATCAACAGTGAGGGGGCAAGCGCTGTTGCCCATTCTAACTCCACCCGCCCAGTGCAGAAAGAATCAACCCACAAGTCACCTCAAAACAGGGTGCCAACCATATAAGGGATTATGTATTCACCTGTTCACAATTGACACTAACCTAATTATAATCATGAGTTGAAATTCTCAACACTTATAACTGGACTCCTTAGAAGTTCGGTCCCCCCCCCCCCCCCCCCCCCCCTAATTGTTTTTAAGATTCACTAACTCTTACTATTCAACCATCTAATCTTGTTTTTTTTAAGAAAATATTTTTTTTAAATATTAATCACAGATAACCTTTAGAGTTAATATTTAAAAAAAAAAACTAAGGTTAGATGGTTGAAACCTAAAGGTTAGTGAATCTTAACCACAGTTAAGAGATATTAAAAAGGACAAATGTTGACTTGTGGGACATAACTGGACTCAAAGGGGTCCGGTTCTAACAGTAGAGAATTTCAACTCGGATGGAGAAGGGACCAAGGGCCGGGAGGGGAGGGGCCTTAGCACCCCCAAAATTTTGCAAATTTTTAATATGTTTTGGGTACAATTTTCTAAGAAAAAAAAATGTAAATAATATATTAATTTTGTATATAGTGTCGCCCTCAAAATTAGGATGTAATTCTTGCCTATATGGTATGTTTGGCCCCTTCAAAATTTTATAATTTCTTTTATACTAATAACATAAAAATTAAAAATATATTTATTTTTATTTAAATAATGGCTCTCCCCAAAAAAGAAAACACTTGTTTTTCTTATATACTAGACCTTTATTTATCTAACAATCGATTTATGCGACATTGTAGCTTGGTATGGGAAGTGCTCTAGAGACGCTATGCGGACAAGCGTTTGGTGCAGGGCAAGTCGAGTTACTCGGCATTTACATGCAACGCTCCTGGATAATCCTATCAGTGACCTGTTTCTTCCTCTCTCCACTCTACATTCTTGCCACCCCAATCCTAAAGCTCCTCGGCCAAGAAGATGAAATCGCCGACCTTGCCGGGACATTTGCTATACAAGTCATCCCTCAGATGTTTGCACTTGCCTTCAATTTCCCTACCCAGAAGTTCCTACAGGCTCAAAGCAAGGTTGGGGTGCTCGCATGGATTTCGTTGGTGGCTCTCATTATACATGTTGGGGTGCTTTGGCTTTTCATTTCTGTGTTCGGATGGGGAACAGCCGGTGCTGCCGCCGCTTACGACTTATCGGCGTGGGGGGTTGCTATAGCTCAGGTTGCTTATGTTGTTGGTTGGTGTAAGGATGGGTGGAAGGGATTATCTTGGTTAGCTTTCAATGAGATTTGGGCCTTTGTTAGGCTTTCTTTGGCTTCTGCTGTTATGCTTTGCCTTGAGATTTGGTATATGATGACTATAATCGTCCTCACTGGCCACCTTGATAATCCAGTTATCGCTGTTGCTTCTCTTTCTATCTGGTGAGATCATAGTACCATTCATCCATTCTTTCGAAATTATTCCTTTTAGAAATGTCCTAACTAAACCTGAAATGCTCATTTTCTTCTTCTTTCTTTTTCTGCTTCAGCATGAATTTGAATGGGTGGGAAGCCATGTTGTTCATTGGAATCAATGCTGCTATAAGGTAAATTGATTAGACGTAATCTGAGTTCGGATGGGATGGGCAACAGCGGAAGCATATCCTCTGTGTTATTTGGTGTGGCTATCCCTGTGTTCTTGGCATTTAAAGGTCAAGATCTCTTATATAAGTGGTTACAACAATTAAATCCGTACAAGGTAAGAGATCTTGGCCTTTGAATACTAAGAACAAAGGGATGGCCACACCAAATAACACACGATATGCTTCCGGCAACAGCGCTTGCTGCTGCGCTGTTGCCCATATGTGTCTTTTAAAATGGGGCCACTTACAATTCACATGGGGATCACCAAATGATGGATATAGAACCCATTTTGCAAGACACATATGCGCTGTTGCCCATCCGAACTCACGTAATCTCTGGCCTATGGTTTTAGATAGTGAAATTTGGAAAGTATTATTTCTAAGGATGCCATATCATAACCATGCATGACTGGTGAAACCTTCTATAGCTTTGATGAATAGGCATTAGTAGTGTAACAAAGTTCTCTAATTTTTTCAAAAAATCTCATATAATTAAAAGTTGCAATTTTTTCATTGAACAAATAATTCACAACCTAATCACATATTTCTGAAAAAATTAAGCGTGAATTATTCGCGACCTTTTTCAAATAAATATATAATATATGAATTATATTTTGTTTTTTTAAATATAAATTCTCATAATTAAAAAGTTGTCTTATTTGTTCATATCTTAACCGACATTTTTTTTTTTTTTCAAAATTTTGCCAATTTTTCTGAAATTTTCCCCAGCCCAATAATACCGGAACTCCGACATGGGGTGGTTGGTGGCAGTCGCCATGGTTATTTATTTTCTGGTGCAGATTTTTGCAGTGGGGGTGTTACTCTGCGTATCTCACTGAGTTCTATTTCTTTTTCATGTTTCAGCGTTCGAGTCTCCAACGAGCTTGGATCAGGACATCCGAGAGCTGCTAAATATACTGTCTTTATCACAGTCCTTGAGTCTCTCCTTATTGGGATCATTTTCATGGCCCTTGTCCTCATAACTAAAGACTCTTTTGCTGTCATATTTACTAGCAGCAAGGAACTCCAACGAGCAGTCTCTAAATTAGCTTACCTTCTTGGTTTGACCGTTCTTCTTAACAGCGTCCAGCCAGTTATTTCAGGTACCCATTTTTGGTTCCCATCTAAATTGTTGGTTAATTTATTTCATTTAACCTCTTGATGCATCCCCATGAAGCAATAAGCTTGAATTTTATGTATAATGGCTCAAATATATTTTGTTCTTGCAGGTGTTGCTGTTGGAGGTGGGTGGCAAGCCTTGGTGGCTTATATTAACTTGGCTTGTTATTACATTTTTGGACTCCCTATTGGGTTCCTTCTGGGTTACAAATTGAAATTTGGAGTGGAGGTAAAATATTTATATCACTGCTTTTGGACTTTTTTTTATAAATTTATAAATAAATAAAAAACACACACACACACACACAAAAAAAAAACTTGTATTACTGGAAACGTATAGGAATCCAAAAATTTATGGAGCAAACCAATATGAACTAAATAAAAATCCATTCTAGGGTGGCGGTTCTCCAATTGCGATTCATTTTTTTTGTTAATTTCTTACTAGTGTCTATATCAATGGGTGTTTACTGTTGCAGGGAATTTGGGTTGGAATGATTTGTGGAACTGGTCTGCAGACGTTGATCCTCTTGTTAATCATTTGGAAAACCAACTGGAACAAAGAGGTACGTTACGTTTTAGTTCACTCACTATTAGATTTTTCGAGATAGAGCTGCTTGTAAGCATAGTGAAAAAGACTATTGGCTAGTTAAACACTAATCATATGGACATTACCTTAAAAATTAAGTTCTACCCTTTTGATGGATGTGAAAAATATAGTAAATATTGAGGAAAAGAAAGAAAACTGGAAGATTTCCCAGGTGGGTCCTGAATCTCCTGATCCCTCCATGTGTTCTAATATTGTGCTTATGAATGGTCATTTAGTGTTAACCATGCTCAACCTATAGATTAATAACATATTTAAGAAATGAAAATTAATTCGTTGAGTAATACATATATATATATATGTTAGCCACAATCATAGTTCATCCATTGTATTGGGATATTTGAATTGCAGGTTGAACAGGCATCAGAACGTATGCGGAGGTGGGGCGGGCAAAGCAATGAAGCTGATAAGATATGATATAACCTGGCTTAGGAAAAGGTTTTTCTTTTTTTTTTTGATTGTTTAATTCAGATGACGATTAATGGGTTTCTGAATCATTTTTCTTGTTTGCATTCTTTCTTCTTAGATTGGGTTATGTTTAGTGATGTGATGTAATGTTCCAGTTAGATTTTGGCTCTAAAAGATTTCCAGATGCATAAAAAAGTGAGCAACTTGGACTTCTATTAAGCTAGAATACCTCGTGATCATACCCTTACCTAGGGGTGTCTATGGGCCGGGCTTAGGCCTGACTTTTTGTTGATTAAGCCCAGCCCAGGCCCGACATTTTTACAAGAGGGTTTTGGGACCCAAATTCGACCCATTGACACCCCTACTCTGTACCGATCAATTGCAAGTGCCTTTCTCCAAGTCCCAACTCCTCCGGTTAATGGGGCTACTTTTTAAAGTAGAGGTTTTTACCTCTAAAATCTCTAAGATGTAGACATGGAATTAACCTTCAACTTAACAATCCAAGTCCAACTAAGCATAGTTTTCAAATAAACTCTACTTTTTAGATTAGTGTTACCAAATGCCACCGAAGTGTTTGTCGAAACCAGAAATGCAGAATTGTGCAATTTGCCAATCATGGACAATTTTTTGATATGTTGTAATTAGTGATCTCCCTGACAGATCACATATATTCCAGCAGCTAGGGTTCGAAACATTATTGTGTTTTTTGAAACCGTGAGTCACTTCTGCTACTAGAGTCTGCACCATTATCCGAATCTCGACTATCATCCGATCCATTCTCTGGCACAAAAAGTTGATGCCCTCTGGTTCAGATTTAAGCAGCACAGCAGAAATCCCTGGAACAGCCTTCAGCTCAAATGCAACATCTGGTCCAAGTTGAACAAGACCAAATTCCCCTCACACAGATACAGATTCTCCAGCAGAAGTGACCGTCTAGCCAATTTTTTTTGGCACAGGCAGGTCATAACTTAATGCAACATCTGCAGGCAACAACTCCAGCGTTACATCAAACTTACTGTCACTAAAATTTACAAAATTGTTGTTACCATCACAAATCAACACCGGCTTTAACTCTGCCTGACAGTCATCTGGAAACACAGTTTTTACCATCTCAGTACACTCATCATCCAATTTCACCATCCCATTATTTTCCCTTGATCAGTTTAGGTCACTTTGCAGGTGAGTAGCCCCTGCATTTTAAAGCCCCTTACAAATGGATAAGATTTCATGACAAAATCAGTGAACTTGATAAATACCAAAGACAGCTAGCAAGAGGATAGATTAACAAACAATAAGAACCTAACCCGGGCTTATTGAATTTAACAATAAATTAAACATTTGAGCCTATGAGAAAAGTGAAAATCAAAAAAATACCAAACAAACTTACAGAATTCACCTGACAACAAGGATTCATATCCAATCATCTAAAGGAAGCTGCTTCAGTATCATTTCCATCGGATAAAATTTAATTGAATGCAAAAGCAATCTATATCCAAATCAGTGAACTACTTGAACAACAGATCTACGAACAGCTATTAGGATGGTACAATTATCCATAGCCAGATCACCAAACTTGATGAGACTTGATTACGAGCAAGAGCTAAACAAAAAGAGAAGGATACCGATTGCATGGTCGTGGTCTACGGAACTCGGGTCATTTTTATCAACATTCAACTTTAGAGTATTTTGTTGGTGTAGTAAGAAGCAATTGAAGCTAAAAACATGTGTAGATTCTTCACCTTGTGTTGTCAAATACCATGACTTGTACAACAGCAGACTCAACTCTAACAGGACTGATAAGATACGTCAACAATGTTGTGATATTCTAGTAAGCAATTTGGTATAACAAAGAGAGGGAAGGTTCGTCAATTCTTTAAGCAAAGAGATACAAATGAGAATGTGACAAATAAAATTTCATCAACTCCTTGAAATTATTGCAACCAGAAGTCCCTCCCTTCCTTTATTCCTTACAACCTCCCCAATAAGAATCTAATCAACAAACCCACTATTTAATCTTTTTTAAATATCATATTCTACATAGATGCATGAATACATATGATATCTTAATGACATCGTTGTTTATAGTATGAGAGTTGGTGTCAATGAGTATTTTTATTGATCTTGCTTTCCTCTTTGGACCCTGTCTGCTTCTTTTAATAAAGAAGCCAACCTCTGCTTATCATTCACATACAGATTTGCTGTCCCAAGCTTATCCTCCCTCATCTCAATAACATATTCCAAGATGTCAATGGCAGCATCAAACCTGTGTAAACAAATGCCAAACATAAGACATTCAAAAGAAAGCTTAGAATAATATGAAGTGTGTAAGTTTACACAGAATATGCTGCTCAGAATTTACATTTCAATAAAAGGTGTATAATTATAACATTATACTCTTTGTGTTTTTATATTACACTCTTATGCCCTACTTTACTAACTTCTTAATAGTTTCACTACTTTGGAAAATGCATTATTATTTAACTGATATAGAATTGTGCTTGTATCTGGTCAGTCGATAACTGTAATCTTTCAAGTGTCCATCTACCTCTTAATTAATTTAAGATTATCTACGGAAAAAAATACCCATATTGCATTAGGAAAGATACTCTCACATTCAATACATGGAAATTACATACTTATCGGGCAATACAATAAAAATGCAAGTACAAAATATTGCTGAAGCACACCAGAAGATTGCTATATACCCCTAGTGTGCCAGGGTGATATGGCCCATATTTTTGTTCTAAATACTCCTAGCTTCTTTAAACAGATTTGCAGCCTCATTTATTGCATAACGCTGTACACAAGCAAGCCCCATTTGGTTCAGAGCAATCCCAAAGAAAGCAGATTTCTTCTCTCAACTTGCCCGAAGCTTTGAAATGACATTCTTGAAGCTGGTGTAGGAGTTAAGAGTAATTCCCAACATTCATTCAATTCTATTGTTTGAGGTCTTAGCATTACACAATGGAAAGGGAAACACTCATAAAAACTGTGTCAGAGTTCTTTTGTACATTTATTCACCCTTGTAGGTTGTAATTGCTAACTGAAATCCAAGAAAATGGAGCAGATGCTCTAGCCGTGTGTGAGTGGTAGAATACTTGAATTGTGAAGTGTGGATTCTTTAAAGACATCTGAAGCATTATGGACAATCTTCCTCTATCTGCACATGGAATGGCTAGTGAATGCGACATGTATATTAGGTAATACCAATAGATCTGGGTTCAAAACCCTTGACCAGCCAGGCTTGGGTAAAAAAAACCCATTTGCAATAAGCTTAACTTCCGAAAAAAAATGTATATTCTGCAATCTAGTAGAGACAGGTAGTCTTATATTCTTAGCTTATGGAGATTCAACATGATGTTTGACTGTTATGGGGTATTAGACGGTACTTGTAGGATGTGATTAAGACTTTTAAGTGGATTTGTACCTCTAGTTCATACAAGCACACAAATAAAATGAACAAAAACATCTCAACTCTAATCATATATGAAGGAAGGTGACTTGAGGAAATATGAAATTACAGACCCAAATTCTGTAAATCAATTACCAACAACAAAACATTAACATGGCACAAAGGAGAAACAAATCAGATTCTGAGTATGTCATCAGAAAATGAAAATCATAAGATAGCATTTAGAAACCTGTAAAATCAGTTTCTGGATGCAGTTATTGTATCTAAACGTCAAAATTTAGAATAATATATTTAAACAAAAACTAAAAAGAAGAAGAATATATTTGAACTATAAATAAGAATCCATCACAACTGCTTCCTATCTTGGAACATCCGTGGCTTGGGCATGGCGAATAAGAGGAGGGCGGTAAAGGAGTTGGTCCGGTCCTCCATACTATGCCTTCAGGAAACCAAAATGAATATTATCTCACCCACAGTGGTCGAGGAGGTATGGGGGCTTGGGCCGCACTCTTGGAAGGATATTCCGGCCTACGGGGCGGCTGGAGGGGTCCTTATGGTGTGGGATTCCGATATCATAGAAGTGGTAGAATCCGAGGAAGGGGAATTCTCTCTCTCCATCCGTTGCAAAGCCAGGTTGGATGGATTCGAATGGGTTTTCTCGGGCATATACAGGCCTTCAATTTCTTCCGATCATCCCAGACTATGGTTGGAACTTGACAATGTGGCTGCTCGTTGGGATCTTCCGTGGTGCTTAGGAGGAGATTTCAATTGTGTTTGGTCACCCCAGGAAAGATCCAATGGGGGTATGTTCACTAGTCAGATGCGGGCTTTTGAGTCCTTCATTTCAAGGAATGCTATCCTAGAGTGTCCATTGTTAGGGGCTCAGTTCACCTAGTCAAATTTCCAAGCTAACCCCATCTGTTCCAAGCTGGACAGGTTCCTTTTTTGTTCTCGATGGGAAGAAAAGTATCCGGATGCCCGAACATGTCCCCTAGCCAGATCCATCTCAGATCATGTGCCCATCCTGCTCGATCCCTCGAAGATTCAAATTTGAATTAATGTGGCTGGAGCACCCTGATTTCCTAAGTATAATGGAGGAATCGTGGTCGAGTACCTCATTCAGGAGCACTGCGAGCACCAGATTTAGCTTGAAGTTCAAAGCCCTGAAGGTCCGTCTTAAGGGATGGAATAAAGACGTGTTCGGTCTGATTCCAATCAAGAAAAAAAGGTTGCTAGATGAGATTAGTCGCCTCGACTTGAGGGAAGAGGGAGTCCCTCTAGCCGACACGGAGAGGTAGGTTAGGGAATCTCTTAAGACTGAATACCACCAGCTCCTCGCATCGTAAGAGGTCTTCTGGAAACAAAAGGCTAGGGTGCAAAGGGAACCTTATATCTAGCCTTCGTTTTGGCAATTCTGTAGTGGTATCAGAGGGAGAGATAGCCTCGAAAACAGTGAAATATTTGAGGCCAGATACACAGAGACTAGGCGTTTTAGACCGTCAGTGGATGGGCTAGAATTCTCAATGCTTTCAGATGCACAACGAAATGAGATGGAGTGTCCTTTCTCTGAGGAGGAGATATCCTCTGTTATCCGGGGCATGGCGGGGGATAAAGCACCAGGGCCTGATGGCTTCTGCATAGAGTTCTACAAAAAGTGTTGGCACGTTGTTGGGGCGGATGTGATAGAGGTCTTCCACGAGGTGTACACCTCCAATTCTTTTGACCCGGTCTTAAACAACACATTTCTAGTTCTCATCCCTAAAGTGGCAAGCGCACAACAGCTAGAGGATTTCCGTCCTATCAGCTTAGTGGGCAGTTTGTATAAAATCCTGGCTAAAGTTTTAGAGATCCGTTTGAAAGTGGTCATGTCATCGCTCATTTCGCAATATCAGTGCACATTCGGGGGGGGGGGGGGGGGGGGGGGTGGGAGACAAATTCTAGATGGTCCCCTGATAGCAAACAAATGTCTCGAGGATCGCCTTCGTAAGAACATCCCGGGAATCTTGTATAAAATTGACATGGAAAAGGCATACGACCACCTCAATTGGGATTTTTTGGAATATATGCTGGGTCGCATAGGGTTTGGACTCAAATGGAGGGCCTCGATGAGGGCATGTATAAGATCAGTTCGGACGTCAGTTCTCATTAATGGATCCCCCCATGGTTTTTTCAGGGGTTCGCGGCGTCTTAGGCAAGGAGATCCGCTCTCGCCTCTCCTGTTCATCATTGCTTTGGAAGCATTAAATAGAATGATTCAGAAGGCCTCACCTACAATGTGGGAAGGCTTCTTGGTTGGGCGCAGCAGTCTGAATATATCACATCTTCAGTTCACAGATGATACCCTCATCTTCTGTGAACCGTCTTGTTCAAAATTGGCCATAATCTGTTGCCTGTTTCGTTGCTTCGAAGCAGTGTCGGGGTTACGTATAAACCTTGGGAAGAGCGTGATGTTCGCAGTGGGCGATGTGCCCAACCTCGATGAGTTAGTTGCGTGTCTTGGGTGTCGGCGGGGGAGTCTTCCGACGTCATACCTTGGCTTACCGTTGGGCGCCCCATTCAAGGACAAGGCGGTTTGGGACCCGGTTATAGAGAGATTCGCCAAGCACCTGCAAGGTTGGAAGGCTAGATTTCTTTCCAAAGGGGGTAAGTTGACTTTGATAAGGAGCACATTGAGCAGTTTGCCGACATATTTCTTATCTCTTTTTATCATCCCAGCCTCGATTGCATCCACATTAGAAAAAATCAGGAGAGACTTCCTCTGGAATGAAAAGATCGACACCAAAAAATACCATTTGGTGGACTGAAAACCATATCCCTACCCAAGAGTGGTGGAGGTCTAAACATTCCACCACTAATCTAGGTCAACAAGGCTTTACTGGGTAAGTGGCTTTGGCGTTTCGGGAAGGAGGAGGGGTGTTTGTGGAGGGAGGTGATCTTAGCCAGACATGGGATGGTGAATAGATGGCACCCAAAGGCAGGCCCAGGTCCCCGTGGGGTGGGGGTTTGGAAGCCTATAATGCGAGGATGGGAAGAGTTTTCCTCCCACACACACCTTAAGGTGGGAGTTGGGGATGAGGTTAGTTTTTGGATTGACCGCTGGAGTGGTGAAACAACACTTCGTCAGGATTTCAGGCATTTGTTTCTCCTCACATCTAACAGAAAAGCCTTCGTAGCTGATTATTTGGAGTGGCATAATGTTGCTCCGGTATGGGCCCCTATCCTCCGTCGCAACCTGTTAGAAAGAGAAATCCCAGAGTTCCTAGGTTTGTTAGCTCGTGTTTTGGGGGCCACCCCGTCTCCCTCCACCAGGGATAGTTGTGTTTGATCCTTAGACAACAAGAGGAGGTTCTCTGTGGGATCATTTTTGCGAGTCATGCGTTCCAGTCCGTTACTACCTTTTCCTCATCAAGCCGTTTGGTTTCCCAAAATTCCATCGAAGATATCTTTTTTCTTATGGTCGGTGGTATTGAATAAAATCTTGACATTGGATCATCTCATGCATAGAGGTTGGCAGCTTGCAAATAGATGTTTTATGTGCCTCGTAGCAGAGGAATCAGTGGATCACCTATTGCTGCATTGTCCGGTAGCGAGAGAGGTTTGGTCCTATTTCTTTTTGCACCTAGACATCCCTTAGATTTTTCCCGGCTCCTTCCAGAACTTCTTATCTTGTTGGTTGTCAGGGATGTTCCCATCGCTAGCAGGGGATGTTTGGCCTCTCCTCCCTGGGGCAGTTGTTTGGTCCCTATGGAAGGAGAGGAATCAACGCGTATTTGAGGATTCTGTCGCGGAGACTTCCCGGATCCAAGCTAGGGTCGCAATTTAGTATCAGTTTGGGGTTCCGTTGGGGGAGATTTGGAGGATTCCTAGGGGAATACATTTTCACTTTGATTATATGTCTCCTCTTTTTTGTTTTGCATTCCGCTGGTTTGTATTTCTTTTTGTTCCCCAGGTTCTCTATTGCTTTGGCGTTTTGGACGAAAAATATTACGGGAGGGGTAAACTCCCGTTTTAATAATAAGGTACTAGAAATTACCTTACTTACAAAGGCAAAGTAATACCATATCTGACCAAAGGGATGATGAGTGACTATCATTTCTGGCCCCCGAGTCAGCAAACATCACTCTAGGGTGACTAAACCTATACAGAAACTCACTTCTGTATACCTTATAGAAGAAATCACTTCATACAAATATACAATGGTGCTCTTATGAACAACGATCTTGAGAATTGGCTATTGTTTCCATAAGTGTTGGGAATCAAGATCAACATGCTCTGAAATATTCAAGGCAAGATGGTAACCAGGAATAAAGGGAGCTAGAGTAAGTTATCTACGTCAAGACCAAGTTATCAGATGATTGTTTTCTTCTTTCCTGAGATGGTCAGATGATTGTAACCATTCTTCTGGATGATCAAAAGTTCAAAACAAATACAGTAAAATGTCCAAAGAAGTTCATAAATCAATTTCACCAGTGCCTTCTACATCTTGGAGAATGATAAAATAAAAATGAAAAATGACAAAAAAATCTAAATTAACAAATCCGTGATGAAACTGGTATAAATGATTTGTAAGAATTTTTTTTCTCTCTTCTCTAGGGCATTTTTTACTAATTCAAATGAGAGAGAGAGAACCTAATATAATTTGAAACAAAGGGATATGGAGCCCAATGGAAATTTTGATCATTCTCCCAACACCTACTTTGGAAAAATTATTTGCTACATCATTTGCTTCATGATTACTCATCTATACACATCCAGCATCCCTTCAACCAGATTGGCAATCCACCACAATAACTCCTTTACCTTAATGTTGCACCAAATAAAGTTATAGTCGCCATCCACAGCTAGAAGCAAGACAGGAGACAGAAAAAGATCAACCCTTAGACCTTGTTCACTGGAATCACAAAGGCCGTGAGGATCAGAAAAGACTGTCAATGCTTTGCTTTCATGATAACTGAGGTACCTTCCAGCCTGGCCTTCAAATGAAGTATCTGTCAGAATTCAGCTTGGAGGACGGGAAAGGCTTGTCACGAGTCTTTGGCCTTTTCAGTAGGTCTTCCTCCAATAGAGTTTGACGCAACCTCTTTGCTTCTTTATCAGTAAATAGATACTATTAAAATAAGAATTTTGGTGTAACCTCTTTCCAACTTCTAATAAAGTAGCTCATAACATACCTTAATAAACTCTTAGCAGACTTTGGCAAAAATCGTTTGGTCAAGAAAGTCCTAGCAATTCTCTCCTTACAAAGGATCCAAGGGGCAAAATCTCCATGAACAGAAGGCAAATAAGACAATTGCGCAGGAACATCTCCACGGATCTCCGGCATCAACTGCTCCTTACAAATAGTTGAAGAAGAATATTAACTCTAAAGAAGCAAAGCAGCTAATTAAGAGAAGGTCTAGTTTCATTTCATTGGATAACTAAAGCACGGTAACATAAAAAAAATGACAGGTTGAGCCACATCTATAGACTAGATCTTTGACAAAAGTTATGGCTTTTCAGCGGAATGACCGAATGGGATTAGTGTTGCCAATCCCAAGTATTTGTGATAAAGGCAATGACAATGATGATGATATAGACTAAATCCGGTTAATTTTCTGCTAGGAAGTAAAAGTATGTGCCAGATGCTTACCACTTTGCATTTGTAAAACGACATTCAGGGTGCATAGAGCCATCAAACAAGGTAAACATCTTATCTCCATTCTATACCACAGTTGTCCATAGAACTGCAGGATTAAAAACCCAAAGGTCAATCCCAATCATTCTATCATTCAACTATGACATTTCTCAATTGATAAGTCCAAAAGTTATATGTGATACTGGAAGCAAGAGTAACAAAAAAGTGCCAGAATATGAGCAATTTAGCAGGAATTTAGATAATATCTTCCCTAACAACCCATTTCACATTGAAAGGCTTGGTGTATATTATTTGGGGACTTTGAACACTTCTGAAGTAGAAATACATGCACTGGATACATGCTCAAGCAGGTCCAATGAATGTGTGGTTGTTTTATTATTCTCAAACAAGAACTACCGAGTGGAACAATTCTCCGAAGAAAGTACCAACTGAGTGGAACAATTCTCCGAAGAAAGTACCAACTGCTATTCTGCAGCAGTGATAGAAACTTGTGCACTTACACAGTTCAAATTTCCATCTACGACTTCTCCAATAGTTCACCATCAATAAATATGAGGGAATGCCAGCACAATATTCGACAAGAATACGAACCTTCAAGACTACAGAGTATATACCTACACATAAAAAGAATAGAGTATGTACTTACATATAGCTTCTATGATGAAATATGCAAATGAGTTCTTCTTGCACACGTTTTCTTAAAGCAGAATTGTGAAAACAGAAGATGTTTAAGCTTGCAAGAATTTCAAAAGTATTAAACCAGTATAAGTATAAGATTGGGATTCCAGATTACTTACCAAGGGAAAAGGGATACTAAGAGATATCACGAGAATTTTGCCACATCATTTTCTTAACTTCTTAACCTTTCTTATCCCTGTCTGCATCCAACCCTAGTGCAAAATAGGTAATATTATCTGGCAATAGACCCTTCTCCCTCATATCATCGTAAACCTCATGAGCTTTATTGAGATCTCCGAGCCTGACGTACCCAAAGATAAGAACAGTACAAGTCACCACATTAGGAGTGACTTTCTTTCTTATCATATCATCAACCAACATGAGTGCATAGTCCATCCTATTCAACTTGCAATATCCATCAACAAGACAGGTATAAGTAACAACATCAGGCAAAAGGCCTCTCTGCAGCATTTCCTTGAACAGTCTCTGAGCCTTCTCCATATCTCCAATTTTACAAAATCCAGCAATAATTGCAGTGTAAGAAATCTTGTCAGGAACCGAACCCTTTCTAATCATTTCCTTGAACATCTTCAAGGCCTCATACATTCTGCACCTATTGCACAGTCCATTGATCAGGTTTGTATATGTAATGGTGTTGGGTGTGATCCCATGTTTTAACATCACTGCATACAACTTGAAGGCATCCTTTGAATTCGACTGTTTGAAAAAACCATCGATAAGGGTGCTATAAATAACAACATCGGGAACAAGACTCCTCTTGAGCATCAAAGGGAAAAGCTCCCAGGCCTTTTCCGATTTCCTTTCCCTGCACAGCCTGTTGATGATTGTATTATAAGTAAACAAGTTAGGAATAATACCTTGGTCCTGCATTTCATCCATAAGCTGGAAACCTTCCTCTATACGCCCTTCCTTGCAGTACCCGTCAACAATAACGGCACAAGTAACAGTGTTCGGTAATATGTCTTCTTCAACCATGAGTTTAAATAATTCCAAGGCTTTCTCTAAGCACCCCATCTTGCAATAACCGTGAATCAGACAAGTAAAATTGAGAACATCAGGAACCAAGTTATTTCTGATCATTTCCTCCAAAAGTCTATGGGCAGAATCCAAATCCCCATGCTTACATAATCCGTCAATTAAGATGTTGAAAGCAGTCTGATCGTGCATATAACCAGAAGCCCCAATATAATGAAACAAATCTAGTGCAAATTTCAACTGTCCGCTCTTACAAAGACCATCCAAGAGCATGCTATAGCTCACTAGGGAAGGTCTTATTTTACTGACCCCCATTTCCTCCAATAAACTGAGACCTTTCACTACATCCCCCTTCTTGCAAAACCCATCAATCAGAATGCTGTAGCTATGAACATCTGGGGAGACTCTGCACTTCTTCATTTCTTCCAAAATCCCCATAGCCTCATACAGCTCACCTTTACGGCAAAATCCGTGAATAACAGCATTATAACAGTAACTATTGAGAGGCTCATTTCTACATCTCAAGTTCCGAAGGAAGTCCAAAGCAGACTCTACATCTCCAACTCTACAAAGTCCATGAATGTGTGCACCATATGTCACAACTGTTGGACTCACCCCACATTTCACCATTTCTGCTAGTATAGCTTGGCTAATATCTGCTCCAGACTGCCCAAAATCTCCTTTGCAGTAAAAATTCACCAGAATGGTGTAGGTGTACACATTAGGGAATGGCCCAGAGTTCTTCATTTCTTCAAATAAACTTCTAACAAATTCTACTCTTTTTGCTTCTGCCAGACATTTGAGCAAGAAATTGCAAGAAAAAATATTCGGTTCAAGCCCAATTTTCTTAGCCTCCACAAACACATCGACGCCATTTTCAGGCATCAAAGACTCTGCGAAAACCCTCATAAGGACTTCAAAAACAGCCACTGATCTTGCCTCCCTGTTCGACAAATCCAATAACGTGGGAAGCAGTTCAAATGCATCAAAGTTAACTTCTTTATAGTAGCATACAATCTCCCTCAGTAGAGCATGTACTTCCATCTTCATTCCCGCCAATTCGAAAATATGAATGATAATCCCAAATGTGTAGATAGAAAGAGAAAATCCATACTTCTCAACAGCTTTTGAGAACCTTATTTCCCTGGCAACCTTCCAACTCAAAGAATGAAATACTCTAACCAATAAGGGAAACAGTGTGCACTTTCTACTGAAATTCGAGCTATTTCTTGAAACATTACTTTCATCAGCTATGTCAGTTTGGACGGTCGGGATTGAACTAAACTCGTGTTCATCCAATAACAATGCAGAAGAAGCAGTAGAATGCACTCTAAAAAAGCATCCTTTTAGAAGAACAAATCTATTTCGGAACAATCCCAATTCAACTATACTCATAGATTAGGGTTTTTTCACAGTAGAAACCCGATGAACTAAACTAATTCTCGAAAATAGCAAACACCCACCAAACCCCAGTTCCAGGAATTTAACCAATATGCATTAACATCAATGAAAAAGTAAATTCCATGCTTGTTCATCTGAAATGGAAGTGCAGAGCAGCAATTAAAACCCTAAAAATTGAACCTTTATAATAATAATAAAAGGGTGGTGCTACACGCAGAGCAATGGAGCAATCGGGTCAGTAATTCCTTGTCCTACCTTGCATCCGTTTTACTGGCTCATGTTCATATTAAGGCTGAGTCGGGCAATCGGGGCGGCGGAGCCATAGCCACACCAGAAACTCCGGCCACAACCTGGTATGAAGAAGAGCTTGCCCTTTGGGGAGAGTGGAGTTACGGAAGAAAGAATGCCCAAGGAGAAGGAGGATTTTTTTGTCTTTTTATTATTTTATTAGTGTTTCATCATATATTTAGAAACCAAATCCTATAACCGGATTTGGCAAATCCGGTTATTACCCTTGAGGTTGTCACGTGTCCCTTTTAACACCTCTTAATTGTGGTTAAGATTCACTCACCCCTAGTGTTCACCCACCAATCCTTGGATTTTAGAAAAAATTATTAATTGTTTTTAAAAAATATAAAAACTGTTTTTAGGGTTTTTTTAAAAAATATTAAATTATTTTTAAAAATAATTAATTTTTTTTTCTAAAAACTAAGGATGGGTGGGTGAATCTTAACCATAGTTAAGGGGTGTCAAAAGAGACACGTGGCGACCTCAGGTGTGATAATTGGACCTTAGAGGATTTGGTCTCATAAATTTAGGGTGGTGTTAGATGCACCCGCAATATTTAAAGATTACACCTCATTTTTAAAAATTAATAATTGCACACCATTAATTTCTTAAAATTTTAAATGCACACCAAAATCAGAAAATTACTTATAAAATTTATTATTACACACCAAACTTCAAATTTATTAACTATAAGAATAAAGGTCAATGCTAACTTCACTTTCTTTTAAGAGTCACTCTACCTAAGAATAAATAATACAATCGCCACTTCTTTAATTAATAAGTATGGATTTTCTCATCTAATATATATTGATAATGTATTATGCAAGCAAACTTGGGTGGTGTGCAAAAATTTTAATACCATCAATATATTTTTTTTCCTATTTTATATAATTCACAGATAAAATAAAATGAAGAAAACTTCTAATAATCAAAAAATACTGAATAAATAATTGAATTTTCAACAACTATCAATCACGAAGAGAATCAAAGGCATTTGAGAAATCATAAATTTTAATTTTCTATTGATTGAATAAAATCTTAAATAAAAAAAATTGTAAAACTGAAAATGTTAACTAATGGAGAATTAATGACAAATTGAGGCATGGTGAGCGGAGAAGAAGTCAATTAAAGAATAAAGGAAATATAAATGGGGGGCACAGATAAAAATATAGAAAACCCCAAAATATGATAATGATACATAGTCATCAAATATTAGGTGCACATAACACCACCCTAAATTTATTAAAATTAGTGTATATCAATAATTGTATGGGTGCGCCTAGCAACACCCAATAATAATAATAACACAATGAAAAATTAGGGTTTTACCCATCCAACAAATTCTCCTAAAAAAAACAGCTTACAAGCTATTTGTAAAGAATAAAAAAAAGTGTATTCCTCTCAAAGCTTCTGAGAATGATGGTGAAGGGTCCGGCGCTGAGATCTTGCTTGGGTTTTAACCCAAGCACACCACCTCACTAATTTAATATCCAATGGCCTCAAATCAGTTCAACCAAAAAAAAAATGCACCAAAAAGAAAATCAGGCCCCGGTTTTAACTCTCCCCCTCACTTTCAAATTAGCCCCAAATAGAATAACAAATCTTCCAAACCAGGGTTTCGGCGAACCAAACCAGACCCTCCCTCACTTTCAACTCAAAAGCCCCAAATAGAAGAAGAAAAAACCCTCCACGACAGAGAGGGGTTCCGACAAACCCATTCCCGCGAAGCATCATTGTCCTTTTTTTTTTTTTTTTTTTGGTTAAGAGATAATAACATTTAAAGAAAGGAGCAGACTTACATCAGGCCTGGGGAGCCCTTGGGGGAGGGACAACCCAAGGGGTTACAGAATTTGGGGATTGTCTATTTCTAAAGCTAGAATTTAACGCCTGTTGCGCTACATTGTGGGCAGCCTTGTTAGCTTGACGATTGATCCATTAAAATCATATCTCTTTGCATGATCTGAGCATGCACTTGATATCTTCCAAAATGGCATAAATCTCCCAGTGTGGAAGGGGAGAGAAACCAGATAAGTGGTCCAAGAGTTCCTTGGAATCGGATTCTATAACAACTTGAGGCCATCAATGATAGGAGACCAACTTCAAGCCCAAACAGATCGCCTCTGCTTCTGCCACTCTACTTGATACCCCTCCAAGGGGTTTACCCAGGGTTAAGAGTAAGGACCCATCATGATTCCGAGCTACAGCACCTGCCCCAGCTACTAGTCTCGAGTACAGGGACGCACCATCAACATTAACCTTCACCCAATCTGGATCCGGAGCTGTCCAACGAATTGTCTGCTGATTCTGCTGGGCTGCATAATTAGAGGCACTCCTAGATTCATGGGAGGACCAACATTCTGCAATGAGACGCTCAACGTTGTAGGTAATAGGAGTGGGATCAGGAGAGCCACCATTAAACACCACATTATTTCTATGCTTCCAAATTTCCCACATGGTGCAACATAGGCGAACTGCCAGGGTGCTGTAGCCCTTTGCAAAATCTGGATGCTTGGTCCATCGGTGCCACCAGTCTTTGACTGATAGGAGCTATTGATTAGCAAAGGTGAACGATAGAGCGGATCCAAACCAGATATTCCTTGAGCAGGGGCATGTAAAGAATAAGTGCTCAATAGTCTCCTCCTCCCCACGGCATAGAGGACACTCTACTTCGACTTGGATTTTCCGCTTCCTTAAATTTGTTGCCACCGTTATCGCATTCTTACATACACGCCACATGAACAGTTGGATTTTTGGAGGGACTGGAATCCGCCAAAATAAAGTCCAATTAAGATCAGATTCCAAATTCTCTATCGAGCTAGATGAGGCCTTGAGCGATTTCAAAACTGAACTTGCGAGATGCGAAGCCGAACTGACCTTGAAACACCCATGCTTAGTAAAATGCCGTAGTAGTTTATCCGGCACCGAAAGAGAACTAATAGGAATTTTTTGCACTTCCTGGACTGATTCCTCTGACATTATGCGGGCCAAACCTTGTACATCCCAGCTGTGATCATCGATGTTAATGAATGTTGATACTGTTGCATTGTGCTCAGGGGCATCTGTGAGCAAGATGGGTTTAAATTGAGGCAAAGAAGGGATCCACTGATCAACTCCCAGCTTAACAAGCATTCCATCCTCGATTTGCCATCTGAGTCCTTTTTCCAAAATGTTCTGACCAGCAAGCACGCTGCGCCAACCCCAGGAAGCTCGGTCCAGGCTTGGCGAGGAGGAATGAGCCATTAGGGAAGTAGACCGCCTTCATCGTTTGGGCCCACAAGGATGTCGGATTGGTTAGAAGTCGCCATCCTTGCTTTGAGAGGAGGCCAAGATTAAAAGCTTGGAGATCCCTAAATCCCAAACCTCCGTCCTTGAGGTGTTTACACATCTGAGTCCAACTAACCCAATGGATTTTGCGGTTCGGGGCGCTACTCCACCAGAATTTTTCCACTGCTGATTTAACCGCATTTGTCCATCTTTTTGGTAATTGAAAACAGCTCATGGCATAGCTCGGAATAGCTTGGACTATAGCCTTTATCAATACTCCTCGCCCTGCTTGAGTTAGTGTGGATCCTATCCATCCTTGAATACGATTAAGCACTCGCTTTTTTAACTCCTCGAAGACCTCCATCTTTGATCGCCCAAACTCAGATGGCAACCCCAAACATCTGCCCGAACCCGCCACAAATTTGATCTGGAGATAAGTTGCTATCAGACGCCGAAACTCCAAGGTGTGTTGGCACAAAATGTGATCCCCGATTTGGTGCAATTTATGGTTTGTCCTGAAGCAGATTCATATTTTGCGAGAATCTCCAACAAATTTGCAGCTTCACACAAATTAGCCCTTAAGAACACAATACAATCGTCTGCAAATAATAAATGGGATATGACCGGAGCTCCCCTCGCTATCTGGATCCCACTTAAGGCTTGTGTACTCACGGCTTGATTTAACAAGATAGATAGAGCTTCCATACATATGATGAAGAGATATGGGGAGAGAGGATCCCCCTGCCTTAGTCCTCGAGAAGGATTAATGAAGCCCTTAGGCTCGCCGTTGATAATAACAGCATAGCTAGCCGTAGTAACACATTGAGATATAAGGTGAATCCATCTTTCACTAAAGCCCAAGCTTCGCATCATATTGAACATGAAAGGCCATTCAACGCGATCATAAGCCTTACTCATATCCAATTTGATGGCCATTTGAAGGTGTTTCCCCCTCTTCTTCCTCTTAAGGTAATGGGAGAGCTCATCGGCTATAAGTATATTATCGGAGATTTGACGCCCCTGGATGAATGCTGATTGAGCTTGATCTATAATATCTCCCATGCATAGACGGAGACGGTTTGCCAAAACTTTGGAGATCACCTTATACGCTACGTTGCACAGGCTGATGGGGCGAAATTGATTCAAATCTTCAGGATGAGAGACTTTTGGGATCAATACTATGTGGGTGAAATTTAGTTGCTTTAGCATAAAACCCTCTTTGAAGAAACTTGAGATAGCCCGACAAAGATCATTCCCTACTGTCGTCCAATGTTTCTGATAAAACAATCCCGGCATTCCATCCGGGCCAGGGGCCTTAATAGGACCGATTTGAAAGACTGCTCTTTGGATTTCCTCCCTGGTAAATTCAGCACATAGGTTATCATTCATCTCCTTGAATGGAAGTAAGTTAAGTGATGAATATTTTAATCAAGCTACACTCCAAATTTCCCTAAATCTTTTGCAAACTTATGATGTTTTGAATGAGATGGTCATGTTTCTATTATATAAGTAACATGATGCATGTGCCTTTACTTCTTAAACCATGTTTCAAGGGATACAGATTGACTTCAAAATAACATAGGGTACTTGATGGAATTATAGCATGTGATAGCATATCCTTCTTCTATGTTTCTAGTTGTACCATTGAAGCTGCAATGGTTCCTTCATGTGGTTTCATGTGGTTCCATTGAGCAACATTACAGTGGTGTTGGTTTACAGAAAATCTAGAAAGAAGTGCTGAAACAGCAAACCTGAGAGGGATTTGACTAACTGCAAAATGAAGTTAATGTACATTCAAAAGACTAAGGAGTTTTGGCTTGTTTGCTTAAGGCCACTTGGTTACACTTCAATGTTGCTTATCCAGAGTCAGATTTGTAGCTTTGTGCATGTAATTGTTTTTTTTTTTCATTACAAAGACCACTTTCCTTTAGTTCCACACCCCAAACCCGATCTCACGGTGGCTACAATCAGAACAATGATGGTTCACAATCAGAGCAATGGTGGTTCGCCAGAATGGGTTCATTGGAACCCCTCTGGTTTGGAGGGTTTTTTCTTCTTCTAATTGGGGCTTTTGAGACTCCCTTGTAATTTGAAAGTGAGGGAGAGGAGTTAAAATGGGACCTGGTTTGGTTCGTAAGAATGGGTTCGCCGGAACCCCTCTCTGGTTTGGAGAGATGAGTTAAAATCAGGGTCTGGTTTTGCTTTTGGCTGAACTGATTTGGGACCATTAGATATTACATGAGGGAGGTGGCGTGCTTGGGTTAAAACTCAAGCAAGATCCCAGCACTGCACTGCTTGCCAAGCAGAGGAGCCGGATACATGGTAAAGTTACCGTATTTAAAGGCATAATCTAAAATAGAACAAGGATTTTCTCTTATGCTACGCAGAGGGCAAGGTATAAATCCTCTCTTCTGAAGAGAACGAACAGATGAGAGACTGTAACTCGCTTAAGTGGAGTAAACGCAGAGCCGCGAGTGTTTCTATTTTTAGATAACTTATGCCTTTCCTGAATGACACATATGCCTCGATCTTCTTGCAGATATACCAGCTGCGTCTTGATAGAACAGTATCACTATCACATATACAGAGCCTAGTAACATGGTTGTCAATCAACCGGCCACCATTCCAAATCGTTTTCTTTGATTCATGATTAATTCTGCAATTCACAATCAATTATTTACAACTCAAGAAATATATAGAGAATAAAGTAAACCATGAATTTTAGGTGGAATATAACTCATTTGCAATACTGATACAACAATTCTAATTGTTCACTAATTTTCATTTTCAAACTGAATTATCATGGGATCTAATCACTCAAGCCTCTTAGCCATGAGACGTTGATGATGGATAGAGCCAGGCATAATTCCCCAAGTTAAAGTTTGAGAATTATTCATCTAAGAAAAATTTCTGTTAAAATCGACAAAATTCATGCATAAATCAAGAAATTGTTGGATAGATTTGAAATATATAAAATAATGAAAAATTATAAATGAATATATATATATATATATATACTAGTAGCACGGGGTGTTGAAAAAAATAAATAAATGAAAAATATGATGAGAAAATTTAAAATAGACAGTAAGAAAAGAATAAAATAAAATAAAAATGATGATAATTTAATTAACTTGTGAGATTTTTTATATGTATCATATTAAAATTGTCAATGTAATCATTTAAAATTCATAATTTTATTGTTATATATAACTTTTTATCTCATTATTATATAATTTTAAGAAAGTAAGTATGCATCATTATAAAAAAAATATCTTGAAAGAAAATGAAGAAACGAAAATTTTGATGAGAAAATTTTATAATATACAATAAGAAAAAAATAAAATAAAATAGAAAAAAAATTATGATAGTTTAATCATTTTGTGAGATTTTTTATATGTATCCTATTAAAAATAGTCAATGTAATCATTTAAAATTTTAAAATTTTATTGTTATATATAAATTTTTATCTCATTATTATAAAACTTCAAGAAAGTAAGTTTGCATCATTATAAAAAAAATTATCTTATCTCATCTAAAAATTTAATGTGTCAAAATTATTTAAAATTTTTAGAAATGATGATATTTCTTGTAAATAAATAAGTTCTTTAAATAATTAGTTATTCGAAAGAAAAGTTTACATAGAAGAGAAAATGTTAATATCTTCCTATTCTTCAACCCGAAACAATATCTAATTAAATTTTTTCTAATGAGACTCACTTTAATACTACCACTGGTTTGCATAATATGACAAAATATAAAATAAAAATCAAATAGAGAACCATGTCAAGAAACTCAATTTCTTATAGAGTATTTACTAATTAGAAAGTTAATATAATTAATTATAACCTAAGTAAATCAATATAATATATATATATAGGTAGCACATTATTTTAGGAAAGATCTCTTTCCTTCGTTTATTATTGTGATTGTTTTTTTTACAATTAATTGAAATAGATGAAAGATTTTGGAGGAATCCACTTGATACTTTGACACTAATGGATATGAAGAATAATTTAAATTTCATTTTATTACTCTTAATATCAATGATAGCGTGAATCTCATTAGTTTCAGTGAGAACAATTTGTGTTATATCAAATCGATACTGCAAGAGCAAAATAGAAGACTCAAAAAAGTGCACTAATACTCAACCAAAGTTCTATGTAGAGAACTATAAGTCTAAAGGTAAGTAATGTCAGAACCAGAACTTGACAGCTTCCAATAGCATTAAATTAACCAAAATATAGTATCTGAAAATGCACTCATGCCATAATGCATCCAAACTCAAGAACTTGATGTGAAAACAAACCTCTTAAGATTTCCACTCTAGATGCTCTAATGTTTAGAAAAAAACCTTCATAGTGAACCATTCTAACTAAAATGCACAACATGCAAAATCCTTACATGTTTGAGAATGAAAAGTGTCTTAAATTTGTCTACTATTTATAGGAGATTAGGGAGGAAGTAGACCAAAAGTTAGAAAATTTGAGAATAGTAGATATTACAATTTAATAAATTGCAATTAAAGAATTAGAATGTGGAGGGAAGAAAGAAGAAACTCTTAGACTTCATATTTTTAGTAGTTTAAATGTTACAACTTAATTAGTTGCAATTAAAGAGTAGAATTATAAGAAAGAATAAATATTAGTGTTACAATTTAATTAATTATAATTAAAAAATAGAATGTGAGTGAGTGAATGTGAGCATTTAACCAATCACTTGATTAGGAAGAAAAAATAATTATTAAAAGGATGACATGACGTCTTCTTATTGGATCAATTGGAAGATATATGACATGAACCAGAATAGAAAATAGAGGCCAATGAAATATGCAACGTGGAACCAACCAGCATATAGTATATATATATATATATATATATATATATATTCGGGACTTATTCAAAAAGTAGTGAATAATGCGTGCTTAATTCACAACTTTAAAAATATCACGATTTTTTTCGTGAAGTTTTTTTTTTAAAAGCCACTCAAAGGGAGTGGGGGGTTTGGCAGACCCCTACCTATTGATTAATAGAAAAGATCACGGGGAGACATTCTCCCCCAGGGCCAATTAATTAGGTTAAGGAAAATATGAGGTGATCCCATTAAAGAGAACATTCAAGGATACATCGAGTCTCTTGGATTTCACGTCATAGCATCTATACCCAGACTGAGCATATCCAAGAAAGACACAAGTGGTTGCTTCTCATGAACCTGAATCATTTGCTGAAGCCTCCAATCATTCTTGCTGGAGAGATGCTCTGCAGGAAGAAATCAATGCCCGGGAAAAAAAGAATCTCTTTACAAAGGTGTGGGAAAGAAATCAAGCAGTAGCGCTCCTGTTCACGTAGGCTCTCAAGGCTCCTCAGGCGACAGGCAAAGCTGCATCTGACCCGGAAGGAAGAGAATTAGACTCCTGGGCCCTCCCTTTCTCATGAAAGCTACTTCAGGTAGCCGTAGAGAAAGCTATTGAATAAGCCTATTTTATTTTAATATCTATTATAAATGATTGAATCTTTTTCTTTAATTCATTCCATGCAGTGCATGCAGGCAGGTTCAGGTTGATGGATATATTTATTAGACAGAATCCCTCGGATAGGCACCTCCACAATCAAAAATAACTTCCCTGTCCGGTTACAGCCCAATATGGCATAAGCAATTGAGAGTTTTATTCATTAGATACCTGACGTTCTGTTTTTTAGTCCCGAGGCGGTATCGGTAAAGGAAAAAAATAAGGATTCGTAAGGGCTTTCGGGACTTCCTCAACTCATGAATATAATGATCGACAACCATGTGAACTTGGTAAATCAATGTCGCTAAATGAATAACTAAACAAGTTTGACTCCTACAAGTTGATGTTGTGCGGAAATGCGATAATGAGATCGACGACAATACAAATTAATAACAAGAAAGAGAATAGAAAAATATAGAAAAGATAAAACACCATAAAAAGAAACAAGATATACGTGGTTCACTAAGCAACGGCTATGTCCACGGTCGAAACTGATCCAAAAAACCTTCCCTATAATGGAAAAGATTACCAAAGATGAGCAATTAAGAAGACAACCCAAAAATTTTGCTAAAGCTCACACAAATCTTCTTTATTCCCCCTAATTGCCAATTTTCTCTAATTATCAAATACATTATGATTATTAGTTCATTCAAACAATTTGTTCACACTCGTTTTAATTAAGCGATTTCCTTCTAAAATTAAGGCAAACATGAAAAAAAGTTGTGATAACTCTTCCCCATTTTTGGAGTTAGCCTACAACACATGCTCATTTTGTGGACTTGCTATCTAAACCAAACTTCCTTACTTGTGGTCTTAAACACCTGTCCCCTCTAATTAGAATAGTGAAAACGTGCTCTTCATTTGAGGGTGGTCATGGGCTCAAGTCATATAAGAGCAAATACAAAAATGCAACTGGTTAGTTATAGTTTCACTCTGGTGGCATGGCAGGAGGGCACTCACCCTATTTAGTAGACTACTAAACCAACTAGACCAAAAACAAAAAAAATGGAGGTGTCCTAAATCTCAATGACACATTTGTTTTTAGGTTTTCAAAGTATGTGAATGTTTTTTTTGGTAAACAAGTATGTGAATGTTCAAAGACCCTCTTTTGTTGACTTTTCTCATTTTAGATGGAAAAAAAATACACCATTTATTTCTCTTTTGAGTTTTCATATTGGCTTTACTTAACATACATAAAGCATAGGTTGGTGATCTTTTGGGTTTTCATATTGGCTTTACAACATACATAAAGCATAGGTTGGTGAAGAAAGAGGCCCTACAACTCTCTAACCAACTACCAAACATTGCTTCTCTCTTATTCCATCTTATCAGGTCTGCTGCTTAGTTTTAAAATTTGAGATGGATTCACAGCCAATCACGATTGAACTCCGAGAGTTCACACCCACAAGTTAACACATGTCCCTTTTAACTTTATTGATTGTGGTTAAGATTCACTTACCCTTACCTTATGTTTGGTTGCTAAGAAAATAAGTAAAAACATGGAAAAGAAAAGAAAATTAGACAAAACACAATTAAAAATTATATTAGGAATCTAATGTTTTCTTTCATTTTCCATGTTTTTCTTATTTTCTCCACAACCAAACATAGCAGGGTTCAACAATCTAACTTTGACATTTAGATTTTTTTTAAAAAAATAATTTTCTTTTCAAAACTCAGTTTAGATTGTTAAACCCTAAGGGTTAGTCGTAACCATGCTTGATAGGGGCTAAAAGGGACACGTGTTGGCCTGTTGGTGCGATTGAACTCTTCCCGAGTACAATCGTGATCGGCTGTGATCGGATCTCTTGGTTGCATAGGATATAGACTAAATCCTTGCACGCCAATAGATTTGTATACCAATAGACTGATAGACATCTGCTGACGAAAAATTTATAATTTAATTTTGAAAGAAGGAATAATACATTGAACCTAAGATTTTGATGTCTTTAATGGACTCTACCTATTTTGTAAAAATGGTCAACATATGATCTCTTAGGGTGCTTATTCAGTTGGACTCCTCTTGGATTTGGACATTTATGCCCTACAAATTAAACGAACATCAATAGCTCTCTCCTTGCGGGTGACACGAGGATAGACCTCTCATCCCTCATTTTCTCGCCAAGTGTCTTCATGAATTGTGGTTAGTTTCTTTTAATTGTAGTTAAAAATTTTAACGGTAATTTGTTTTAAATAAGGTAAAAAAATGAATTATAAGAATTAGTAAATCTTAAACATAATTAATACTCCGTTTGTTTTGATGTAAAACAATGGAAAACAAAAGAATTGTACGGAAAATATCATTTCTTGCATGTATTTTCTGTAGGACAAATGATGTTTTCCATGAATTTCATTTGTTTTCCCCTATTTTACATCAAAACAAACAGAGCATAAAGGGAGTAAAAATGAGACTCATGGCGAGAAAATGAGGGACGAGACTGCCTCCCTTTGCTCCACCTGGGAGGAGGGGATTATTTTCCTTAAACAAATTGCTCATATCAAGGCACTGATTCAAAGAACCTTTTTTTTTTTTCTTTTTTTTTTATAACAGGCTGGTATCCCAGAAAAATTGTCCGGATTATCCCCTTTTTCTTACAAGTTAGGTGACTTGAATGCATACGAGTTTTGAACCCAAGATATGTCAAGTATTAAACAAGACAAGCGCTTGCTATGGCAAATAGGCTGTGTCCTTGCATTGACCTTGTCATTTCCTAACTTGTAGTGGCAAGGCAAACTCTCTAATCCATTGTTGTAAGGAAGCTACGCACAGGTGAGAAATTACTCTCACTTTCTCGTAATCGCTTTCATCATACCTTATTTAATGGGTAAAGAGGGTTATATATGGCCTTGGATTGTCTCTGGCGAACCAGAAAGGACTTATCTCGGAGTTCCATAGAATAGAGGACAAGTGGTGGAGAAGTCAAAACCATGGGCCTATGATTTTGACTTCTCCACCCATAATAAGACATGTAGCGATAAGTGTATGAGAATAAGGGGGAGAGATATCAAATGGGGAGAAGTCAAAATAATGGGAGAAAATGAAATGACTTCTCCCCATTTATATGCCAACTGTCGCACAATTTATGAAACCCTGAGAGGCCTTTCTGGCTCTGCCAGAGACAATACTATGCCTATATATATAGGACAAGATGAAATAAAGCCAGTCTACAACATAGGATGTAAAATTGAGCAAGTATTGTTGGATTGGACTCTAATATACATTGTTTTTCACATATTTAAAAAAGTTTAAGGTATAATTACCCATACTAATATAATGGTAATGAGGTGCACATATCTTATTTTTTGTTTCACATTTCTTAAATATTTTTTAGTATCATTTTTTGCTGCTTCTCGCTATAATTAATTATGATTAGACTTTAGATGGGATAAGAAATGATTTATACACAAATATATCTTTTGGCTCAGGATTGTCTCTGGGGATATCAGAAAGAATTTTTTCTAGCATCCACAAATCAAAGGACATGAGGTGATAAAAACGAAGAAGTCATTTCATTTTCTCCCCATGGTTTTAACTTCTCCCCACTTGATATCTCTCTCCTTTTTTAACACCACACGTCCACTGATTTGTGGAGCCAGAAAAATTCTTTTTGGCATCGCCAGAGACAATCATGAGCCATATCTTTTCGATATCGTCAGAAAATAAATAAACGTCAATAACATGATAAATGACACATGGCATTCAAAGAATTTATAATAAATATATATATTTGAGGCGAGTGCCACTTGGTGTATCAAGCTAACATGTGGCACACCTTGGGCGACATGGGATTGTCTCTAGCAGATGCTAAAAAATAGTCTCTGGCTTCCCACACATCATCCGACATGTGGCGATAAAAAGGGGAAGAAGTCATTTCATTTTCTCCCATGTTTTTGACTTCTCCCCACTTGATATCTCACCCTTTTTTATCGCCGCATGTCCCATGTTGAGTAGAGCCAAAGACCATTTTTCTCATTTGCCAAGACAATCCCATGCCACCTTGGGCACTTGGCATGACGGACAGGCCCTTTGAAAGGAATATATTTCCGAGCCGGGGAGACTTGTTGTGGAGACATTGTGCTTGCATTTTCCTTTTATTTCTTGCTATGAAAGCTACAAAAGAGGACAACATAAGCTATACCATTCTGATTGCTGACCCCAAAAGGAAATGATATATACCTTCTAGGCTTAACCATCTTTGGTACATAATATGCCATGTATAATACCATAATCTAAAGCAAGAGCCTTCCTTCGTGGTTGGAAATACTCTTTGGTTTTTTAATGAAAGAAGGGGTTTAGTTGACTTTTTTTATAAGTTGTGTTATACTCAAGAAAATCCCATTTTAATGTACCCTAAATCCATTAATTACATTTGCTTTACCCATTCATGGATCCACCCCCCCCCCAAATTCACTATGGCACTACTCAAAGATCCAATTAATCAAAGGATTTTAGCGACCTGATATAGAAATAAAGTTTTTTTTTTTTTTTTTAATTTATAAAAAACAATGGTTAAAGTGTTAATAACTGCTTAATGGTTAAAAAAGTAAAAGTTAGAAGCCTAATATTAGAAGTTGGGTCAAACGATGGTCATCTCAACCACCGCACTTAGGGAGTGGAACCTTGATCACCCCCATGTTGTGTGATATCCCCATCCAACGGTCTATAGATCGATTTGGATTATGGATGTTGATAAACTTTTGAACCATAAGATTAACAAACATGGTTGTATTAACAGCTGAGCAGAGTGGGGGCAAAATAGGGAAGAGAAAGAAAAGAGATTAGGAATGGGGACAGAAGTGATATTGATATATATATATAAGAGATTTTGAGAATAATGAGACAACCATGAGAATGCAATCTTTTTATTTTTATTAAATCTGCCTTTATATCTCCTCATTTCAGTCATGGATGTCTGAACCATTTTGCTTCTCTATTCTGAAACCCCTTTATATCTCTCTCTAAAACCAGAGAAAAAAAGGAAGAAAAAAATGTCTTCCCCTAGCAAACGCCGAGAGATGGACTTGATGAAACTGTAAGTTATTCAATTGCAGTCTCTAATTATCTTCCTTTTCTTTTATTTTTTTCTGTTCATTTTGACTTTATTTTTGTTTTTTTTCCTCAACTAGGATGATGAGCGACTACAAGGTTGAGATGATTAACGATGGCATGCAGGAATTCTATGTTAATTTTCATGGACCAAGTGACAGTAAATCTTACATACCCATTAGTTTTTTTTTTCCATCTCTCTGTCTTTGGGTTTTCTCTAGAGGAAATTTGAGCTTTTGAAGTTGTTTTTTTTTTTTTTTTGATGTATTGAATTAGTTATTTGATTCTACCATGTTGAGCAAGATTGCATCTTGATTGTGATAAAAATGATAATTGGTAACCACATATCTGTTTTTTGTCAGTATTCTTCTTTGGTGTATGTAGTGTTTGAAATGATTTATGATGTTTTTGATAGAGAATTTGATGTGGGGTTTTAATTTTTTGTTCTCTGAGTCAATCATCTTGACAATTCCTACAACCTTCTTGCTAATATAAAATATCTATGCAATTTACTCATGCATTTCTTGTTATTAATATGTTGTCCTATCAGCTGAACATTTGGTGTTTACTCATATTCCTTAATGAACTAGTAGATTGCATGTGGATTTTTAATTCGGAACAACAGAAGATACTTTTTATTTTGGTGAATTTTTTTTTAATAAATTGGTGGATTATGGCAGGTCCTTATCATGGGGGTGTGTGGAGGATAAGGGTGGATCTACCAGATGCTTATCCTTATAAATCTCCATCTATCGGCTTTGTTAATAAGATCTACCATCCAAATGTCGATGATATGTGAGTTTTAAGATGTTAACTCCCAGTACTCGTAGCTTGTGAATGGTATTTTCATATGTGGGTTAGTTCACAAGACTCATCAGTTTAGGGATGGATGGTTTTTCAAGTCTGACAATCTTGGTGGGTTTTAAATTTCAGGTCGGGATCAGTTTGTTTAGATGTTATCAATCAGAAATGGAGCCCCATGTTCGGTAAAACAGCACATTATACCATTTTCTTCCATACATAAGATGGTTGTGGCTTTTGTATAGCTCTAGAGCTACTTAGAACAGTATCTGCTTTCCAAGAGTTATCCCAAGAGAGAGTTAGGCATAGGATTTGAAACCTCCTACTTGATTGGGCTTCAGTTAGAGATGATTGGGAGGTGTCGGGGGTTTCAAATCTTTTTGTCTAACCCTGGGCATGTTTTTATTGCGTTGTGGAGTTGGTTTTAGTTTTTATTTTCATTTGTTTTGCCTTCGCTTTGATTGTAGGTTCATCTTTTGTGAATATGCTCTATCTGTTTGTAGCTCTCTTTTGATTTAATTAAAATTTTGACATCTATATTTTTCAGATCTGGTAAATGTGTTTGAAGTGTTCCTTCCGCAACTTCTTTTGTATCCCAATCCATCAGATCCATTGAATGGAGAGGCTGCAGCTCTGATGATGCGTGACCGAACTGCTTATGAACAAAGAGTGAAAGGTAGTAATCTTTCTCAAAGCTCCATCTACCCTAATTATACACGCCTTGCATGTTAATATACTAGTTGTGAAACATTATAAACTTGCTATATTTTATTATTATTCAATTTTTCATCATCTACAACTTTACTACTCGTCTCTAATAAGGATTTGAAGTTGAAGAAACATAGCAATTGAGCTTGATCGTGGTAATTTATAATACAATTTCATTGGACTTTCATGTTTCCCACAGACTGTAGGATGTGTGGCTCAATCTAGTCTTTCTTTTCTATAATTATAGTTGTCTTGTGACTCCTTAAGAATAGCAGACTAATCCCTTGTCAAGTTATCTAATCTTAGCTGTAAAGTATGGGTCTTTTGCTTTTTCTATCAAATGAGTTTCTTTGTCATCTGCTAGGACATGTAAGCTCGTTGGATTACAAACAAGTACTACATATAAGTGCTTGCTTCATTTATGCACATTGACGGCCCCTGAGAAATTTCCACTGCATGTGGTTGTTTTTTCAGGGGTAATTTTTTTGGTAAACTCAATCATACCACAAGGCAATGACTGAAGGCAAAGACAAGGGAATACTCACACCACCCAAGCAAACACACACACACACACACACACACACACACACACACCACATGCAAACTCACACACACACATGCAGCCCATGTAAGCTTCACCCTAGAGCTCCTCAAAACGGGTACCAACCGTTTGAGGCGCCAAGGAACTTATATGGGACAACATGCTCAGGTAGGAACCCGATGTGGGACTAAACACTCACCCTAAGGGTGTTCTGGTTTTTTTGGTAAACTCAATCATACCACAAGGCAATGACTGAAGGCAAAGACAAGGGAATACTCACACCACCCAAGCAAACACACACACACTTAGTACTTGAAAAATTCATCAGGTCTAGTCTCACTCTTTAAACATGTTATCCAATGTTGTGTCATTCTAGAAATTTTTCTTGGCAGAAAAAGGAAAAGCACTGCATTGTTCTTTAGTGCTATCTACTCTCTGTCCGGATCTAATGAGATTCAAGTTTATTAGGTAATGAAAGTTGCTGATGTTGTCCTGATTTGATCCACTCATGCTCTCATTTTGTTGATTATGCCTCGCCAGTCACTTGCCTGCTCTTTGTTGCAATCTTTAACCAGATATGCCTACTATAAATCTAAGTGATCGTGCTGTCCAGCTAAAAATGAGATATCAACTGTATCAGCTGCATAACCTTGGCCCATTTGTTCCCATTTTGTATTGATAAGATCTTTGACTTATTTGAATTTGTTCATTCTGATATTAAAGACCTCCTACCACTCCCATCTCCCACTGCGTTTGGATATTAGACAACTTCCATGTAATCACTAGTAAATTCTTTTAGCCATGTATGGATCCTCCCTATGCAGAACTAATCAGAGATTTTCTATCATTTGAAACCATTCAAAAAGTGAAGATGATCTTCCTTAGATGCCCTTAGGTTTTGTGCGTGTGCGCGTACGTTTGTGTGTGTTTTTATTGAGGGGATGGGGTATCTTATACAAACAACTTTAATAACTTCAAAGGCTTGTGAGATCATTCATCTATTGTCCTTTCACTCCTAGGGAAAGTTGGTTAATTTAATAAATATTTTTTTAATACCCTGAATAGAAATTTGTTATCAATGCTGGAAAGAAGGGATGCATTCTCCAGGTCCACTGCTACATCCAGATCTGTTCCGGCGAAAGGACGTGGCAGCATAGAATTGAGAGACTCAGAGCTGATCAACTTTCTTTCTTTTTTTCCAAGCTGGTTAAGTAAAAGATCAAGATAGTGTTTGGAGGATTGAGAAGCCTGGAGTGAGTTGCGAAGTATATCTTATTGAACAGTAAAGCTGATGTTGTTGATTCGAAAATTAAAGTTGGATGTGATGTGATTGATTATCCAAATGCACAGTTCATATGTAGAAGAAAGCCTGGCTAACAGGAGGCACTATTGGCTATGTTATCAATTTGGGGGCATCATAGCAGTTTGGGTGGCAGAGGTCTAGAGATGGTTGGATCAATGATGGGTTGTTTCGGTGTTGAAGATTAGTTTTAATGGGTGCCCTCAGCAGTTTATTACGCTCAATAATCCTGGACACAGAAAAATGTTTGGAGGCAATTGGGCTTGATTAGTCGGTGTGAAACTTCTTTTGCTATTTGGAGTAAAGGAATCGAGTTTCAAGAAATTTCCATTATCTTGCTTTCTTACTCATGTACATAGTGACAAAGTCGGGGTTCAGGAATAATTCGGCAGATGTCAAGTTCGGAAAAATTCGGGAAAATCAGAAAAAATAAATTAATAAATATAAAAATATACCGAACAATTTGATTAAAAAATATACAAAGTATTTTTTTGCCAATTTTGAGAAAATAATTCGGGAATAATTCGAAAAATTTTGGAATAATCCGTAAAATTCGCGAAAAAATCGCCAATAATTTGCCAAAACAAAAATGCGCGAATAATTTGTGAATTTTTGAGAAAAACGGAGTTTTTTTTTTGTTACAGAGCTTATGTATGTATGTGTGTATATATATCTTTGTTGGGCATTATCAAGTACAATACATCAAATCAAAATAATAAAATAAAATACATTTATTTGTCCTTAATCACCCCACCCACAAACTAAACGGGGTCACAAAGGAGACATGAAGCTACTTAGAATGGAAAGTAAAGCGTAGAGATGACAGCCTTGCTGAATGCTTCAGAAAGTTGATCAGCACTAGGGACAGAAGGAACGTCGAGAGCCTCGAGCAATGCATTCAAGGACAAAGGGATAATTGTTTTCTGCATGTTTAATTACTTTTGTATGTGCATATGAAATAAGATTGACAGAAAGATAGGTGGAATTCGCAGCATTATCGAATAAAAGGACCAGGCTTGGCAACAGATAACCAAGATTGCCAAGAAGAAACTGAAGCCAAGACACTCAGTCACCAAATGAAGAGTGATATTTGCCCTCCACACTTGAGTGGGTTATGGTGGGATGCTTCTCAGAAAGCCACGAGATATGATAGGGACTGAGAAATATGTTGCCACATAAGATATAAAGCAACCAGACTCTTTATTAAAAATGATTTTCTAACTAGAACTTTCTAATTCATTTACAGACAAACTTTTATACTTCACTTGCTAAATAATCTTTTCTAATTTTCTGACCTGCTAAAATCCCTTGTCATAGTCCTATTGACTTACTGAAAATCTCTACATTCTTATTTTTTTGCCCTCCTGAAGCTTGTTGAAAATTTCAAGCCCTATCCCTTAGCTATTGCCCCCTTTTCGAGTCTTGGCTATTTACAAGACTATGGTGGATCATGTCCTCTTGAATGAAGCTACACCCCTTTGGTGTCCATGAATTTGATTTTGTTGATGGCATCATCCTCTGAAGACCATCCCTTTTTATGCTCTGGCTATGATATACTTGTCTGCAATTGTGACAGCAGTATTCCCTGATTTAAAATGTATAGATAATGTTCATATTAAGCCTTTTCCTGTGTAGCTTCTGCTTAGTGAGCATGATATCGTAGTTTGTGTTTGTATTATCTCTGTTATTAAATTTGCTCATGGTCCAGAATATTGTGAGAGATATGCAAAGCCCGAAGATATTGGGGCTGCCCCAGAGGAGAAATCCAGTGATGAGGAGCTGAGCGAAGGTGACTATGATTCCAGTGATGAGGCAGTAGCAGGTGAAGCAGATCCTTAGGTGCTTGAATTGCATGCCCTTTTAACTCTTTATTTGTAAATGATATTTTATCTCCCAGTTAAATCAAAGGCAACTCCATGGAAGGACTATTCATTGGGCTAAAATTCAGCCTCTTGTCTAGTGTAAATAAATTTACTCTGGCTTCATGTTGTAATAGTAGCATTTATAAGCCCTTTCGACCTATATGCTCATTCATATGCATAAATGTGTGAAATTTGCTTAAGATAGGATGCCGCCAAAATGTGATAAGGAACAGTGTCTGATAGAGCCATGGGCTTGACCCTGTTACAATTATGTCGAGCCATTTTTTTCCTCATTTTTTATATTGGAAATCATGAAATATATTAAAATGGAAAGAGAAATATACTGTGGATGAGCCCAGGGCCTAACACCAGAAAGACAAACATTACAGGATTTAGAAAATTCCAGCAAGCTATATCAAACCCCTCTTGGATAAGCATCGTTGTAACAGAAGTTGCCTCACCCTAAAGCAAACATTAGTGAGATTGTTAAAATTGATTAAATTTTAATTTGTATGGACAGATTATCATTTCGTAATGATACGATTGCCGATTCCATTCTTTAATATGGAATTCGAAGATCCCAACATGGTCGCTGTTATCTGGTTACATTGATCTTTTACCTAGGAACCATGTAGGGGTAGCTACCCAATGGTGAGTCTTAATCCCTGCAGATGCAATTTACTATAAATTCAACCTACCAACTTTCCAGAGTCCAGTTTTACATATGATCTACAAACTAGTAGTGAGAATTGTCTAAATATGTAATTTCATATATTAATCCTAGAAACAAATACAAGAAAAAAAAATTAGACAAAGAAACCATTTGAAGTAAAACAAAAAATCACAAGTCCAAATTGATCAACTCCGCATTCATCAAACAAAAAGAACAATGAAATGCAGCAGTTCTACAATCTGGGCAAAAGAATGGGAAGAATGGGAAGCAGAACATTTCATTTGAAGCTCAAAATGGGAAATTTTCCTCTGCATTTTATTCCAGGCCTTTGTATAATTGTACTGTGAAACCACTCTGCTATGAAGAAAGAATGGAGACTATGGGGAAGTATGAAGAGGACCAACCTTAAGAATCAACTAGTTTGGACATTTGTGAGAAGCCTTGTGAGTTTGCTCAATGTTCCACGAGCAGATACAGAATCGGGATGATGTTCACCATGGATTGAAGTTCTAATGAACACGACTTTCCTGATCAGATCATCCGCTATATCATACTGTCCGCCTTTTAGCATTAGTTTAGCCCTTGTCTCTAGTACAGTGGCTCTCATTAACACCAGTTCCTGCCAAAGACAAGGATTCAACTGTGCGCTAGTCCGGACAGGCTTGCAACAGAATGATTTATCCAACCACTTCTCAACTGGAGTAACAAAGGACTGCTCTGCAGCTTCTAATGCATCAATGCATAGCCGAAGGAGTTCTGAAGCGGCATTACACCGTGAGAATGTGATAAATGTGCGGATTGCAAGAGGTAGAACCACTTGTTTTACTATGGATAACAACTCTGTCACCTTAAGTTCGACGGCTATAGGGTCTTTCCCAAACCCAAATAGCAAGAAACATGCTGCCCATAGATGTTCAGAGTGCTCGGAAATGGACCCTCGGCTGCTAACTGCCTGAACCATGGCCTGAGCAACTCCGGCAACTCCTCTATTTCGTGCATAGAGCTTGATGATCTCATTAAAATGGAGACACCCTTGTTTGGTGCTACTTCTCACAATACCGAACCTTACCAGCATGGAATACGCTTCGGATTCTGATCTCTTGGTGTATGATGGTGTAAAGCTGCAAATTAGGGCATGAAAACACTTCTTCCATAATTGGGTACCTTGGTGCCTCTCTGGTATCCTGTGTGCCGCTAGAGCCAGTAGGGAAATCGGAATTGCACCCGGTGCAAACCAACCACTTACCTGAACCATTCTGTTTGCCAAACTCCCAGGTCCATCTGCATGATCAAATATTGAGAAACAAACCTCCAAAAGTTGCAAGAGGAAGGTGTATCTCCTTAATTTATGACCTTCCCTACCACTCCATGTTAAGTCTCTTGCAGGCATTCTGTTAATGGTATCCAGAAGCCTATTTGGATTTATAGGAAGCTCAGATAGAATTGCTCCTATGATTCCAAGGCCTAAAGTTAGTCTTCCCAGTTTCTCCTCAATAATCCTAAGAGCTTCGATTTCTGCAATTGAGTAGTCTCTGAGACTTCCCTTCATCAAAGACATTGCCTCTACTCCAGATAAGTAAGAGAGTTTCAGAGGCTCCAAATTCATTATCTGAGGAAGGCGAGTGGAGATTATGAAGTGGGTCTCTCCGCCAAAGCGTGGGAGTAGATCCATTATAAATTTCTGATCCCACCAATCATTCTCACTTTCCAAGTTATCGATCACTACTAAGAAAGGTATATTTCGCATAAGCTCTTTTCGCACTCTAGAAATGGCCACTTCTTCCAGTTCTTCAAAGCTTTTTATCCTGTTTTTCTCTGGGCACTGATTCTCAATTCCCACATCAACTTCTAAGAATGACCAGAAATTCAAATAGTTCTGTCGAATATACCTGCTTTCCCCTCCTATCCATAGGACCATCTTGTACCTTTGAGCATATCTGTACACAAATTCCAAAAGCAGCTCTGTCTTGCCAATGCCCGAGTCCCCGGACACACAAGCAATCCCTTTCCCATACATAACTCTCATAGATCTTTTTCTTCTCCCATATCTTCCACCATTTTTTGCCTGTAGGGGTCGGTACGGCCTTTGAGGACTCCCAACCCTTTGCATCTCAATCTCCTTCTCGGACTCCTTCCATACAACTGGCTCTTTTCCCTTGCTGCTGCTACTCTCTGTTTGCCGATTCCTCAATTTTTCTTCTACCCTGCTATTCTCACTCCGACCAATCACCAAATTCTTTCGCCTGTGTCTAGTCTTGAGTTCAAAGTATTCTCTTTCTGCATCTCCACTCACATCACCGAAAAGAATAAATTCAAGCTCGGATAGTTCTTTCTTCCTCCCAATGAAATTTTCGTTACGAGGGAAAGGGAATTCCTCTTTCTCCACCTTTTCTCTCCACCTAGTCACTCTATCCACTACACTTCTCCTTCCTAATCTTGCTGCCAAGACTGTTACAGCCCCCAAAATACAATCCCTCCAATTACCATCTTGAGCCTCCAATTTCCACTCCTCGACACGCGAAAGACCATCTACAGCTTCTTTCCATTCCTTCTCCAACCCTCCATACAACATCCACAGCTCACCCCCATGTTTTTCCCACAACTCCCCTCTCTTCTCTATTATATCTCTAGCGAGGCAATCACCCGGACCCAAATCGAAGAATATAGGAACCAGGTTCTTCTTACCTGAGAAATACCGTAGCTCCTCGATGCTATATGGATTCCCAAATGACTTCCTAGTGAGGATAACAACCCCAAAAATCGAAGCATTGATTGCCCTCTCAATGTTTCCATGGTTCCGAGAGTTCCTACACCGAGCTCTATCGGTTGCAAAGCAACTCACCCCTTGAACTTCCAACTCTGCACGGAGCCAATTAGCAAATCTCAGCAAAGAAAGTTTGCGACCATGAAAACCTATAAAGACATCGCAGCTCCTCAGCTTATCAGAGGAAAGTGAAACTGAATTCTGAATAAATGAGGTTCTGTGGCTTCTCCTGCCCTTCTTCTGTTTCTCTATGTGCCCAACTTGACCATTGCCATTGCCATGGTTGTAACTAGATGCTGCACTTCGGCCAATGCCAGTTGAGGAAGACACATGATGACAGACTGCTAACTTTTGGATATCACTTGAAACAAATGTGGTAGGTGAAGCATCGGCCGAGACAAATCTGTCACCCGGAAGATGTTCAGGTTTCTGAATTCCAGAGCTGGAACTGAAGGGGTCATTACTTAAAAGGAAACCATTGCAGGAGTTTGGAATGTCAGACTTGGATGACTCAGATTGTTGACAAGTTGGTGATCTCGGAGAGAAGAAGGGTGACTGATTTGCGGAAACAAATGCCGAGGAAGAAGATGAAAGATTCCTTGAAGTTGTGGTGGGATAAGCCCCGACCTTGGAGCTTGCTTGTCGCAGATCCATAAATCCATCTTCCCATACTCAAAAAATATGAATTCCCATGCATTCTAGATCCGACTTGATCTTCTGAAATGGAGATAATGGCTTTCGTCAGTAAAACAACTTTCTAAAATGGAAGATATGGGTCTGAAAAGCTCTATAAAACTTGAATACTCTCAAATTCATAATTCTAGTAAAATTCACTTTCTACCATGGAAGGAAACAATCCAAAAATCTAAAGAAGAAGAACAAAGAAAATTTAAAACTCGAACTTTTGGATTCAAGGAGGGAAAGAGCAAAAGTGGGCAATTTCAATTTGAAGGAAACGGCTTAGAACCACACACTTATTCTCTAATTGGAAGAACAAATGTCTATAAATTCAATCCAAAAAAAAAGAGACTTTTCAGGCATTATATATGTGCCGTAAATCATCTCTGGGATATTAATAGCAGCTCAAAAAGAAAACCAATATCTAAAATGGATAAAAATAGCTAATGACGCCCATTAAACTTGAAATTTCATGCTTCAAGATCTCTACAGCCTCATTTAATCATACCAAACGTCTAAAGCCAAGAGACCCACCTTCCAAAATTGAACAAGAAGCTAAGGAACACCATTAAATAGCTTGAACTTAGAGTGAAATAGATCTAAGGAAGTTCACTCAAGTGTCAAGTACAAACGCTTTTGATGAATATTACTCAAATTCCAAACAAAATAAAATTCAAAGAATCTTTGCTGCTAGTTCAGATCTGAAGACTTACTTCTTCTAAAATCTCGAACATGGTCCCTAAGATTTCAAATTTTCGTCCTCAAATCAAGAACCCCACTCTCTTAAACCAATGGATAACTCCAAAAAAACTCAACTTTTTGTGCACCCCAGATCCCTCAGAACTCTCTGTAATTAGCAAAAAGAACTTAATCAGTCTACCAAGAAAGAACAATGAAATGCAGTTAATTAACATACAAAGTTTCTAAAAATAGAGAAGAAATTCTCCCCCAAACCAAAGCCCATGATTTTCAATTCGCTGAGAGAAAGCCTCAATGAAAGACTATTATCGCGATTCTCTCCGAGAATTTGTACCGTCCAAGGAATTTTTATGTTTTTTTCGAATAATGACGGATTAGAAGGAAACCCACATTCTAAAATTAGAGATTTGATCGAAGAAAACTCGCCTTTTCAAAAGATCTGAATTTTCAGAGCTATTTAAGAACTGTTTTATCAAAAAAACCGCTGTTTAAGAACTGTTAGTTCTCTTTCTCTTCTGTTCCCTCTCTTATATTCATTGATTTTAGTTCTTCTGACCGTCCGATTAGGGTTGTGGGCCCAAGACTACGGATCTGACGGCGAGTACTTACCTTGAACCTCAGTTTTTGATTCACCCTCATGAGTATGATCTGGTATGATATAGCATACGGTATACTTGAATCTGAACCGTCCAATTGATGGAAATACACACATGTGAGACATGGTTTACATTCTTGTGAGTCCCAAAAATATCAAAGCTTGAACGGTGAGGATGCTTTGGTTGGTGAGGTCTGTTGTAAATGGTGAGAGGTTTTGAGTTGATCAGACAGTACAGACCGATTAATGAAGCTAAGAATATATATTCTCTTTAGTTGTATGGTCTTACACACTATATTTCCCCTCTTATCTTCCACAAGACATTGATGTATGATAATATCGAGTACCATTCAAGTTGACTTGAATGGGATTTGGTTGGCTCTTCCAACAAGTAGTCCAAAACACTTTGGAAGTACCTGCATAAACGTGCAAGCATGCGAGACCATCATATCCATACCTACTATACTCAAGCCGAGCTCAAAAATCAAGGCTTGAGCTCGGCTCGAACAGAACAAATTTGGCTCGAATTTGAATTAATTTGAGCTCAAGCCGAGCCTCAAAGGAACCGAGCTTCGAGCCAAGTCGAATCAAACTTCGAGCTTGGCTTGAACACAGTTACTAGCTCAAATAAAAGCTCAGCTCGGTCGAATCAAAATCTTCAGCCTGAACAAGGCTCGATCTGGCGAACCAGCTTAGCTTGAATACAGCCGCTTAGGTTACAACACCTATGTGTATGTGTGTGTGAGAGAGAGAATGTGTCTTCATCCATAGAGACAGTTCCTAGAACTAGAAAAGTAAAGTTCAAGTGACAGCCAACAACTCCCCTTATAATGAAAGGGTCTTGTATTTTAGAGGGGACTAATGGATACAAAATTGTAGCCCACTCAAGAGTACATGTATGTGAAAGCATAAACAAACATAGGCTTCCCCTTCTTGTGTTTTGTAGCTGTTTTTTTTCTTTCCTTGCATCTCAAGTGAGCCTCTAATAATTGTCGCATTACTATGATCAACCAATCAACCCATTAGCGAAGCGACACTTGTCCCAATCATAGTCTTTTTTGACCTATTTTTCAAAGTAAAGACTAACCATGAAACCGAGTAACTTTCCAGAAATAACCTACAAATGCACATAAGAAGTATCATATTAGCGGATACAATCAGGTAGGGCACCGCGTTCTCGAGCTGGATCTACCTGGAAAGTTGTCAACCATGGTGACACTAGTGACTAGTGCACACCTCATTACTCATAATTAGGGCCAAAACCCTAGAAATTTTCTAGGGTATTCTTATCAACATCTAAGGTGGCAAGCCTGATAAAAAAATATTATTAGGGCTAATCCATCTAAGAGGTGTAGGGTATGAGACCTAAGGTGGACTCCTCACTAGTAAAAAAAAGGAAAATGCTAGTGAGACCGCAAAGGGCCGAGACCATACTGAGACCGTGCATGTGATGCATGGATCTCAAAATTTCAAAAACGGATTTAATAAAAAATTTGAGATCCGTGCATCACAAGCACGGTCTTGGTGTGGTCTCGGCCCTTTGCGGTCTCAGTAGCAAAGTCCTAAAAAAAAATGGTGCATGTGTGATTGTGTGTGGTACATTTCTCTCTCTTTTCTTAAACTATGCTGCTTGGTTTCTTGGATGGGGTTCAAAAGTAGCTTTGGGCTTTGTTTTGTGTGTTGGCTGGACTTGAACATGTGGAGTGCATATTAGATAAGCAGTAGAACATGGGAGTATGCTTTTAATATTCATATCAAAGCACAAACCTTATCTCTTAATACAATTTTTAATTCAATTATAACCCTATAAACAACACTCTGCTAGTGTGGAATTAGTGTAATTAATTGATTTATTTCTTTGAAAGATAGTTATAATAAAATCCTCAGCCTTTGGAAAACACAAGAGGGTCTCTCAAAAGAAACACTAGAAGACTTTTGAGTCACTTTGTTTCAAATTCAAATAAAGTATGAGGACACAAGTAAGACCTGTTCTTGTAATCTTCCAACCTAGTTTTTCTAGGGTTTGGAATTATATACACCATCGAGGTTTAGATGATGGATCTAATCACAGTCTAGGTTAGTGGCCCATCTATCTGGACCGCCCGATTGATGGGCCATTTCATGGATTGACTCGACTACAATCCCAAAATGATGCGGGTCAAACGGTCCTATATGTGTGAACATTTTACCACTTTGTGGATCCATAAGAGTCCATTGCAATGTTAGAAACAACAAATCAGTGTAATTTTCATACTCTGAAGTCTGATCCAGGTCAAAGAGCCTTTTTTTTTAATATTGAATCATTTTTAAAGGTATAAATTAATGTTTGATTATGTGCATAAATTAATTAGAGTGGTATTCTAAATTGGGTGGAAAATAACTGTTTCTGGAGATTTGAGAAGGAATCTCTCTTACTGGATTTTAATCTGAAGTAATTCTTGGATTTCTCCAATAAAACAATAATCTGAGTTCGAGTTTAAACTGGTATTCCTAATTCAGTCCAGAATTAGACCGATTTATTTCCCGTTCTTGGACCCAGTCTACAACTTGGTTTTCTCGCAATTTTTTTTAATAGTAATCAATCACTAATATTGATAAAAAGAACTACAAAAACAGTATAGCAAGAGATTTTACAAGCGCATAAACCCAAGAAAGAGAAAAGCACAAAACCCGTAATTTTTTTCTCGTAATTAAGCACGAAAAAACCCTAAATTATTTTATATCATCAAGGCCAATCTTCCATGCAGTGTCTAGTCAGTAAATACCAAACTATTACAATTGTAGTGTGGTGCAGTTCATAACATTAGGGTTCAAATGATCTTACAAAGTATTCAAAAAACATCTAGACAGTTTATTAGTGTGTTTACCTTATAGATGAGGCCAAAGCCAAAATAAATAATCGATTAAACCATCCTTGCGTTTTAAACTGCCTACCACAACTTCGAAAATAGTAGATGAAAAAGCAGGAAGATACTAAAGAAACATGGGTGCCACATTATATTACAGTATGAACTCATTTGCAGTAGTACAGTCCAAAAGGGCCACTAAATCAATAGGAACCGGGTTTTTCTTTTCTTTTCTTTTTTGGGCAGTATATACACTCACTTCAAGTCATAAATGGCTTGGCCTCCTTTTACCATTATCTGTCCTCATTCTCTTTACAGGGTTAGCCCAACCCACAGTCCCACCGCCACCATTACCCTGTTGACTCGACTGGTGGGCCCACCCATGCTGATGGGTAACCTGCTGATTCATTTTCACATCCTTCTGGACTGAAACTGGACCAGGACCAGGACCAGGAACAGGACCCAGATCTGGACTCCGGACATTCCGACCAATGCTGGGGGGAGACATAGGGCCAGTCCTTGGCTTCACCGCTGATTTGTCTCGGTCTTTCCTCTTCTTCTTGCAGATAACCAGCTCCCCAGGATGAGTGAGCAATGGTGCCTCGTCCACCTGGCCCTTCTCTCGGCCACTGCCGCTTGCCAGCCTTGATTCCTTCTGGGGCATATGGCCTCGGGTCCTCATGTCTTCTTCAGCAGAGATAGGCACACGTGACAATAGCTTTGGGGAAGGAATCAGATCAGGTTCCACCTCGTTGATCAGCTTGTGTCGCTTGCTTTGGCCAATAGCAGCCTGTCTTGGAGACACGGCGGAGGTAGCTCCTGGGCCAGAAAATGAGACTGCATTTCTCGCTTCACGTAGATCTGTGTCCGGAAATGCAATCTTCATAATGTCAAAAAAGAGATCTTGTACTTTCCTCGCTTCAGATCTAACCTGTGAATTGAAATTATACAATGCCTTGAGATTCTGGCTTTGACTTCATAAAATTGAGAGAAATAGGAAAATATACATGGTCTATATTACTAGTAAGAATTTAATAGATTTGTATTTGCCCCCATAAAATTAGAAAGAAGCCTTCACAAACACAACTAAGGTCCGGGAAACTTGTTGATCCAAATTTAGGAGTAAAAAATCTAGAAAGAGTAAGGATTCTTGGTTTCAGAAAATTTAGGGCATGCTCAGTTTTGAGAAATTTAATCATTTCACATAAAGGAAGCAAGGCATAAGTGCAATAGTTTTCAAATACGTAGAAGCACAAGATGAAACAGACATTCATACCTCGTATGAGAACCCAAAATACTGTGCCGCACTTTTTAACATGGACTGCATGTCCGCCACAAACTCCATCACCCCAGTATACTCTGATCTGTCAACACGCTGATCAATCTTCCGTAGATCCAAGACATTATTCTCGGCCATACCGCTCATGTAACTGGAATTTTCACTCCTCTTCCACAAACTTGTTAACAGGGGTACAATTTGATGACCATCTTTATCTATTCTTCTCTGAAGCTTGCTGATTACATTCTTGCACTGCAAAGAAGAATGATGACTTTTAAGTATTTGCACAGTTGCAATGCATAAGGAGAGAGGTTATATTTTAAAGAGAAAATCCAACATACAAGTATTGCTATTACACATTATCTACCATATGGATCCACATGGGAATTGATGCTCTCAAGGGTATAGAATAAAATAAAATGCCCTTACTGCAGCCAACACATGGACATGATAACGGTATTTGCAAGCCATCAGGTAACCCATACCAAACATAAAACCCCAAGCCTTAAGTTGTATGGTCTCCAATAAATGGGTATACTGTATACATGTGTTGGCACGAGTCAGAATTCAGCATTCATTAGAATTGGCTAACTCAAGATTCTATCTGTTTTCTCTTTTATTAATTGCACAAACATAAATTAACATTTTCCAGAGGTCACAAACTTTTTTCGAAAAATTTAACACTAGCTTCCAAGAAGAAACTATACAACCAAAGAAAAAACATTTATCTTTCCAAAACCTGAATCCATCACCTCTTCCCACTTTTTCTCCTATGCCCGCACTGTACTCTTCATGGGCTTCAAAATATTACCATCAAAATCCCAAAATGTTGGGAGATTACTCTAGTATCATCCCTATCCCAACACTCTAATTACTAGGATTTAATGCTTTAATCCTTCAGTAAACAATACATCATGAGAAGAAATGAGACTAGATATGCTCTTTAGCAACCAAAATGCATGGCCAATATCCTAAAAATGTAGAACGTAGCCTGTAGATGTATCAGAAAGTAGGAGATACTATAGTTGGTTATAGGATATAATAAAGTTAGCGTCCTATAAAGCAAGCATCTGATTATCTAAGTGCCATTAATCATTTGGACAGTATCTGTTCCTCAGCAGAAACAGGAAAAAAAAAACAATTACATAACAGCAAAAGATAGGAACAGGCCAATTTTCCAGAGCCCTCAAAAAGTCCCCAGCTTGAGGATCGGGATTAAAAACCAACTCGATCCCCATATCAGCGAGACAGCTATGAAAAAAAGAAATCAGAATAACACAAATGTCATGTGAGCCCAAAAGGAAGTCATTAAAGTCCATCTTACAACGCAATTAACTTCAGAAAGCTTCTACAAGAGCTGTGGGGTCAATAAGAATCAAGAGTAAGGCCCTTGCAACTTCAAGTTCAGATCCGACAATGGTGAACTGAATAGCGCCCAGGAGAATTAATCATATCACCAAGATGGAAAAATTCATGAAAGCATCGCAAGAATTTCAAAACCATGAGCACATGTGACATACTTCACTTTGAGCCATAATTGAAATTTGAAAGTATAGAATTCCAAAACCATGAAAATCTTTCAGTGGAATTTCACCCAATGAAATTTTTCTGTGGAATTTCACAAAATTTTATCAGAGATATGAATACACACTCAGATTCATGACAAATACATGTCCTGCAACCTTTTGGCATGACGAAATGCTATGATCCTAGAGGAAATGAGTGGAACAAAACCCCTACTCAATCATGTCACAGGCGTTAATTGGTCAGGAAAAAAATGTTCAATACTACACATCACGTGATGGGCATTTTAAAAATTACAAAAGGGTTTTAAAGAAAAACAAACATACTATCGAATAATATAGTTTTTTTTTAAATTAACAGCACTTTTATCGCCTTGATCCCAAAAAGGGGGAGCCGAATATTTAAAACATCATTGGCCTATTAGTCTTAAGAGTGTACAAGATTGTAGCCACAGTTCAAGCTTCTAGACTGTAAAAAAAAAGTTATGGGTTGCATTATTTCCACTCTCAAGTTGTCTTCGTGAGAGGTAGAGATAGATCATAGATGGCATTCTTAGAGCTAATTATGCGTGCATAGGGGTCCTATGCAAGTTGGAAATCGAAAAGCCTACATGGTTGGAAATTATTGTGGTATATGTCATGCCTCCCAGTTTCAGCATAGAGATCTTTGGTATATATTAAGATGTTTCGAGGCATTCTCATCCTTAGGCTTGAGGATAAATCTCAACAAAAGTGTTCTCGGTGGGGGAAGTGGTCAACTAAGAGAGGTTGCTAATACAATTGTGTAGGGTGGGAATTTTCCATGTTTCCTATCTCAGTTTGTCTCTTGAGCAAGTTACCGCTCTATGTCGGCTTGGGATCCAGTGGTAAAGAGTGTTGCAAGGAGACTAGTTGCATGGAAGTTAAACTTCTTGTCTAATGGGGGTAGCTTACTTTGATCAAGAGCACATTAACGAGCATGCCCACTTACTCTTGCTTCTCACTATCCTAGGATGTTCCTTGTGAATGGCAAGGAGGACTCAGCAAATACTACTCGGTTGAATGGAAATCCAAATGATGACCAAAGCAAGAAGGGGGTTGGGTCTGATATCCTTGAGGAATATTTATAACGCACTCTTGGGTAAACGGCTTTGGAACTTTGGTTACAGAGCATACAGTGGAAATTTATCATGGGAGATTACAGAAGTGGAAGGAAGCTATGGGTAGGAATGTGGAAATGCGTTTTAAAAACAATCACAAGTTTTTAAAATGCACCCACTTTAAATTGGGCAAGGGGGACGAGATCAGCTTTAGGTATGACTGGACCACCATCCCTCAAATAGGATTTCAATACCATCTAATTCATAACCAAGGACCATGAGGCCACAACAGCAAGTTGCTTTGATAGAATAGCAGAAAAAGTGGTCTGAAAATCAACGTTGAGAGGAGATGTTAACGACTGGGAGTGGCAGCCTATCCTTCATCTTCTGGAGCACCTCAATGGATTCCAACCCAAGGAGTCTGAGAGGCTCTAGACTACAGTCCAAGAAGATTAAGGGGTCAACACAAATGGCAACGGTTATCCAACTCCCAACCCCTGCTTGTGAAATGATCGAGTGAGTATTTTATCCAAAACCATAATCCAAAGGAAGAAAGATACCACGGGTGGAATACCGGGATTCCACACAGACCAAAAGGGAAAGGGAGAATGAGGGCTTGAACTAAACGAATGTAAGAATGATCTCCCTGAAAATCAACCGAAGTTAACTCTAAACCAGTGTTACAAATCTCGTTCTCGGGTTTTTTATCGGCCAAAGTTTTTCAAATGAGATTGTCAAATCTGAAGTTTTTTCAGGTATCTCTCGGCAATGATTAAAAAAATAATTAAAAGTATAAAATAATAATAATAAATCTCAATAACTTCTAAATTCATCAAACCGGTAATATTGGGTATTTCTTGAGATATTTTTAAAAATTGGATAAATCTCGGCTAAATCTTGCAATATTTACACTATGAAAAGAGAATTGTATTTCTCGTGAGATTTTTGAAATGTCGTCATAAAATCGGAGATTTAAACTTCAGGTGTTTTTCTTGGTATTTCTCAGATTTTGATTATTTCTTGAGAGATTTGTATCAATGCTCTAAACCACACTCTACCATCATTTTTTGGAACACAAAGGAAATCACTAAGGCGCCTCAGCAGTCAAAGACAATCCTCTGCCTCCTAGTCATTCAGATTTCGCCTTAAACTAGGGCACCACATGAACTTGTTAGAAACCAGCTCGAACTGGCTCGCAACAAGAGCTTCCCTGTCAAGGGCTAACATGAATATATTCCCAAAACCGTCTTTAAGTGTGTCTCTGATCTCTTGTCCCATTTTGAGTGTTTACCCAGATTCATCAACTAGGAATGGTCAAGTTTGGTCTAGGGACAACAAAGGTCAATTTGCAATTAGGTCCCTTCTACAAGCATTGAGACCTGTTTATACCCCATGATTCCTTATCAGGTTTGTCTAGCACAAAGGGGTGCCCTCAAAATTAAAGTTCTTTCTCAGCTTTTCTGTATAGGATCTTGACTCTAGACCACCTCCAACATAGGCTGGAGTTCACCGAATCGTTGCGTGTTGTGCCTGGTAGCCAAGGAATCAATTGATCATCTGCTTCTCCACTTTTACAAGATGACTCTGGACTTTTTTTCTTTCCAGATTTGAGATATCGTGGATTTTTCCCTATTCCTATAAGGCTTCTTATCTTGTTGGCAGGCGACCTCCCTAGGAGCTCAATTGGATCCCATGTGGTCCATCGTTCCAGGTGCCTTATGCTAGTCGATCTAGAAGGAGAGGAACAGACACATCTTTGAAGATTCATCATTGTCTTTCACAAAAATTTGCATTTGAACTAGATCTATGCTGAGAGTATGGGCCTCCACCAAGGAGGAGTTGGAGGACCTAGGGATTGTCTCCCTCATTTTATAGTACGGGTAGCAGATTTTAGTCAGTTGAATGGGTTTGTTATTTGTGTTCCTTGTTTGATTCACTTTTGGTGAATCTTTTTCTTGTGTTTCAATTTATCCTTTATGAAATGATATCAGTTTACCGATCCAAAATAAAATAAAAAATGAGACGCTCCACACCAAAGATCCTCTCAAAAAAAATCTGAACTCAGACCCCTGCCTTACCTTGAACTTAAATGTGACTTGAAAACGACTCAAACACGCATAATCCCTTTCCACAAGCCCACCCCATGAGGCCCACTAACCTCCCTAGACTCCTAGGGTGACTTCTAAAAAAAGGGAAAAAAATTAGCTGACGCCTTTTTCAGTCATTTTAAAATTTAGACCTACCACATAATATAAATACTATCAATTCAAAGATGCATACCTTTCTTTGCATGATATCAGACATCTTCGTGCCAAAGAAGGCAGGCCCACTTGTGTTCACAGATTTACCAACCCAACTTTCTCTAGTGTGTTCAGCAGCATCCTCTGCAGGAGCCGACATGCAATTCAATCTGCTGGGCTTTGGCAAAACATGCAATTTCGGAGAATTTGCAATCTTTCTTGATGGTAAATTCCTCCTACTTTTCAAGACTGAATCAGTTGGATCATGCCTGACAGCAACGGGCTCTCTGACTGTTTGGAGTACAGGATCAGTCCTTAACTGCACCTCATATTTATGGTCCACTTGGACTGCCAACTGCGATGAATCTTCATGCTGGAGGGAAGGCTTTTCATTGCTAGACTTTTCTTCGAGCCTTTCCACAGTATGTCGGGGGCGAATCCGAATACTACGCTTACGTTTTATTTTGGGTTGTAAGACCTGTTCATCTTCACCATCATCGCGGTCATGAATCCAACTTCCAGACTGTTGGAGGTCCATCTGAGAGTCACCTGATACAGCAATTTCTCCTTCCTCTAGTTCATCGGGCTGCAAACATTTAAAAGAAGGTAAATTAGCAGATAGCACAAAGTCAAACTAACCAATCCCAGCATAGAGCATCCATACAGAAAGAAAGAAAGAACACATACCAGCCTTTTTGAAAGAGACCCTGGCCTAGCATCCAACGCAGAAAGAGATCCAAACTTCTGGGGAGATATAGAAGGAGACACCATCTGTGCCAATCTTCGACTCTCTGAGGATGATCCTGAGGAATTGACTTCATCAGATATGCGATTGTTTCTGGTGCCTTCTGATGCACGGGGGTACTCATAACCACCATCACAAACTGGGCCATTCTCTTCTGATTGGTCCTTGTTACTCGGTGGCGGATCAACAGCACCACTACATTCTTCATCTTCAAACTCACCAATTTCTCCCTCTTCTTCATGCAAAGAATATACATTCCTCTCTTCTGAACTTGCCTCAGAAAATTCCCCATTTTCATCATCCAACTCCCTATAAATTGAAATTTTTTCGTCATTCAATGAGCCTTTTGGCCGGCTCCTTTTCCTCTCTGTTTTTGTAGGAGATAGATCAGAAACAATTTCACTGGATTCCACGCCAATATTGCTCGCTAATAAAGTCTTCTTTAATGGCTTCTTCGACAAACTAGCAATAGTAGCATTCACTTCTCTAGAACTGGCTCGAAGCCACTTAGGTACTCGGTCGTACCTCGTCATCTCCTCAGTCCAATCCAGTTCTTCATCCATTTGATCAAACAGTTCAACTTCTTCTTCACTTCGAGCAATCATGCGATTCACCTCCTGCAGCGAGGGAACATCATGCACAGTTTCTTGGTACCTCTCCTCATCATGCAATAATGTCTCCAAAGTCAAGCGTCTCTCTTCATGCGTTGTCCTCTGATCAAAACGACCAGCATTTATAACCTCATCTGCCATGTCAATCTTATACTGTTGAATATTATTGCGTATAAGGCCCTCAATGGATGCGATGTACCGATCTTTACCTGCTAGGTCATCCTCTAAATCAACTGTACCCCCACTCCTCAATTCATCCTCTTTCTGATGGCTTGAGATTTTGTCAACAACTGCTTCCATATATATGACTTTGACCTCTCTCTTCTGTCCAATGCGATGGGCCCTAGCAACTGCTTGTTCTTCATTTTTGGGATTCGGATCAGGATCATATATGACAACTGTATCTGCAGACTGAAGATTTAGACCTCGTCCAGCAGCACGGATACTAAGCAAGAAGATAAAGCAATCAGAATCAGGGCTGTTGAAGTCTACAATAGCCGATTCACGGTCTTCTAAGCTAGTTGTCCCATCAATTCGTCTAAAGACAAGTCGCCGCCATTGCAAATACTCCTCCAATATATCAAGGAGTTTCGTCATTGTACTAAAGAGCAGTACCCGGTGCCCTGTTCTCTGAAGTTTTATGAGAATCCTATCTAGGACCCATAGTTTCCCACAAGATCTTACAAGGAAGTCTTTGGATAAGTCACTGAAATAAGGGTAATTAAGCAAAGGATGATTGCAAGCCTTGCGGAGCTCCATACATCTATTATTGAGAGTTCTATATATCTTTGCTGTGTATAGTGGATTTTTTTGAACCCTCCGCATCTCATCCTCAGGATCAATCCTCAGAGTACCAGTAGATTTAATCCAATCATATATGGTACCTTGAATAGCTGACATTCTACATCTCAAAACAATGGAAACCTGCAAACCACAACAGTTTTAGTTATCAAACCTACCCGGCGACTTACTCAACTAGGAATGCAAAAATAGCATACCTTGGGTGGAAGTGACCCTTCCACATCTTCAACACGACGCCTGAGCATAAAAGGCTCCAGAATTTGATGAAGTCGGTGAATGACAATAACCTTCTTTTCAGTCTCAAGCCAGTCATCCTCCACATTACGTGTAGGTGCATCTTTTTGAAAGGGCTTTGAAAACCAATCATGAAATGCTTTGCGATTATCAAATACTTCAGGAAGAAGTAAATTTAGAAGTGACCACAGCTCTTTCAGATCATTCTGCAAAAGAAAATTCACTGTATATTTAACTCAACCACAAATAACCAATTAATTATAGTTTAGCAAAATTTCACCACTTAGAAGCGGCATAACCTATTAATTATAGTTGACAAGAAGAACGAAAGAAAAAACAGTACACGTAGTTTTAGTACTCAGGAGCAGCATTTATCTCAATTTAATGCTCAAGAAATCAAGTACTAGTCCCTCCCAGTCTTAATGCTTTTAGTGTTTTTTCAAAATAGTGTCTTGTTGCTTGGAGTGATAGATTGTAGAATAGATCATGGTTGCAACTCCCAACTTTCAAATTAAGGTCTCTCTCAACCAGGGTGGAAGGATGATATGGTAGAGGAATGAAAGCTCTGGAAAATAATAATACTTGGGGATTAACTATATTACCTAAGGAGAAGAAAGCAGTTGGCTGCAAGTGGGTATATACTATAAAGTATAAAGCTGATGAGACCATGGTTAATCCTTCTGATTTGCAACTCAAATCTTACGATTTGAATCAAATCTCAGGCAAAACGATTCAAATTGCAGGTGAAAATCTTAATTGGGTAAATCTCATTCGATTTGGGATTCAGATTGCGATTGGTGATTTAAATTGTGCGATTCATGCAATTGACGCGATTTGAGCACAAAACCTCTTTTGTATACCGATACTTAAACAAATATTTGTTAATGTTTTTTATTCTTTCAATTTTCTAAAAGTACTTTATGTTTTTTGAGGTGAGAAAATAAACGGGAAAACCCCTATTACAGACATGCCAAAACTCCTATTTAGGTTTTCTCTCTGTTGTGAAATGGGAAAAAAAAAAAAGAGAATAGAGTTGGAGAATTGGATTCTAGGAGAACTTGATAATTTATTTTATTGGTCTTTCTAATTATACAAGTCTTTTGATACTAGATCTCATATAACATGATTACATGAGTTTACTTTGTTGATTTATCTTTGATGATATTGGTATTATGTTTCGTTTTATTGAGTTCATTCGCGTTTTATATAGTGTATGCAATGAAGGTTCATTACTTTCTTTTATCAATTGATACGAATGAAATCTTTTGGATAATAGATTATTTCCGTATTTTTTGTATTTAAAAAAAAAATAGATTGAATCTTAAGATTATGATTTGAATCAAATCTATTCTAAAACGATTTTACGATTCGGTTACGATTTAACAACCTTGGATGAGACAGTTAAGAGGTATAAAGCAAAACTTATCACCAAGGGGCTCAACCAAACATATGGTAACGATTATCATGAAAGATTTGTACCAGTGGCAAAGTCAAAATTCAATTTGTTTCACCTTTTGTTTTGGACAAGGGGTATCCAGGCCTCCTAGAGCACCCAACTAATCCCTCGGGCACGTCCAGAGCCCTCTCTCCACACACACCAAGAAAGTTGGGATAAATCCGGAGGGTTTGTTTCACCTCGTCTCTTGTTGCCCACAAGTCATGGCATTAGCAAAAACTCAACACTAAAATGCATCCCTATGTAGAGAACTACAGGAAGAAGTCTATATGGATCTTCCATCGGGATGACTACCTAAGAGGAGAGTGGGAAAGTACACATGTTGAAGAAGGCTGTCTATGGCTTGAAACTGTTTCCACAAGCTTGGTTCGAAAGGTTTAGAGATGCCATGATTAAAAACCATTACAAGAGGAGCTCAGCATATCTCACACTATTTGTTTAGGAAAATCACATGACAATAATGGTTTAAAATTTCGATACATAACGACCGATACGGGCTGATACGTATTCTGTTTGGAGCTACCCGATTAAACACTGGTATGCTGGAAAAAAAAATTCCCCGTATTAGGCCGAAAGTATGAAAACCGGCCAAAAGGCAAATGCAGGAAAGAGCTGCTTCTTTTCATCATCGGTCCCAATACGGGAGATTTTTCAGTTAATTTTTTTTCCTTCCATTCCATTTACATTAGGATCCACAACATAGACTCGATACGCACAACTTATTTACATAAAATATTATTTAAATAAATGATTTAAAATTAATTTTAAGTTCTGTTACTTAAGATATTAAAATGTAAATAAGGTTATCCCCACAATTGAATTCAATAAAAATTATATTTGATCCAAATTCTTGAAGAATAAAAATTCAATTTTCCAGTTCAAGAACAAAATCCTTTTTTAGCATCTTTTAAGGATTGGGTTAAAAATTCAACTTTTAAATGATAAGGTATTTCTTAAATATTAAAATTTCATAAATTTTATTATATCAAAAACTACCAAACCCCAAAAGTCTGGCAAAAAAAGACCCAAATTTTAGTCCTAAAAAAAATCTACAGGGTCAAAAATTCAACTAACAGTGTAACAATTCAACATAAAAAGACTTACATTAAGCTTAAAATTTATTATTGTAATTCAATATATTCTTATTTAACTCATTGAATCTAAGGTTTTGATATCTAAATTTTTTTTCTTATACTTAGCTAAGTGACTGGTTTGTATTTCCATACCTTTTTATCAACAGCACGCCTATTTTAACTTATAAAATTTTTAACTCTCATACGAATGGTTATAAACATAGTTGAAGGCTTTTATTTACTTTATTTTTAGCTTATATTTGCATTTAAAAAAGTTTTATTCAAGGTATCCAAGTTTTTCCTTGCATCCGATACGTTGATACGTATCCTGTTTTGGACTTACCGATACAACACCCAATACTGATATTTTGAAATTTGAACCATGATGACAATATTTATCGTGTATGTTCATGGTGTTGTGGTTTAGTGATGATTCTAAAGAGATCCAAGTGTTAAAAGACAATTAGAGTTGTGTATTCGACATAAAGACTAGGGCCTCTTATACTTTCTCGGCATTGAGGTAACAAGGTCAAAAGAAGGCATTTGTAACGACCCGGAATTTTAATAGAATAAAATTATACGTTTATGGATCTTTAACTGAGGTTGATTAGTTAAGTATTTGTTAAATTTGTGGAAAATCAGGTTTGAAGGCGAGGAGCTTCACTTTTGGCGTTGATCTTTTTCCCGAACGTGTTGGTAGTGTCTGTTTTGCCCCTAGATGTCTCGAAAAGCGCGAAAGAAGTAAAATCCTTCTCCATCTCTTCTCTTTTCCCTTATTTAAGCTACTTTATTTATGTGGAATGGTTTGTGATATTATGTGTGGATGGAAAAAGGTTGGAGACCTTATAAATGATGTATGGATGGGATGGATGAGAGTGAAAATGGAGCAGAGGGATGGAGCCCTCGGTTTCGGGCTATGCCTAGCTCGGAATTTAGGCTCAGTGTGATTTGCGATAGATCGCAGGGGAAGTGTGACCGACTGCAGGAAGTTATGAGAGCCCGATTGGGCTTCTATATGTGTGATATGATGTGATTTTGACATTGAAAGGCAATGGTAGGGTCCATTGGCCTGCTTAAGTTCCTTATCGGAACTACTCTTGTATGATGTGATGTTTGTTTTAAGGCAATGGTAGGTCCATTGGCCTGGTTAAGTTCCCTATCGGAACGAATCTGATATGATGTGATGTTTTAAAGGCAATGGTAGGTCCATTGGCCTGGTTAAGTTCCCTATCGGAATGAATCTGATATGATGTGATGTTTTAAAGGCATTGGTAGGGTCCATTGGCCTGGTAAAAGTCCCACCTCGGGACAACCTTTGTGTATGATGTGCTGTTGTTGGGACATGGTAAGGTGATGGAATGGTCTATCGGCCGGGTAATGTTCCACACTGGAACGGTATACCATCGGACTTGGTCCACGGGCGTGAGGCCCAACTGGTTCAATTATTCAAGCAAGGCTTGAATAATTGGGTATTTCCTATGGTTAGAGAACCTAATCTACGTGAACTGCTGTCTGTTGTCCCTCTTTGGCTAGGTTCGGAGAGGCGGTATCTATTATGAGCCCGGGTTCCTCCGTGACCGATAGTCGGGAGAGTTAGGACGGCATTGGGCCATGGGCTCAAGGTTGGATTGGGGTCTATGGACCCAGGGATGTATTGAGTTTACGAACTCAATGATGTTACCTTGAGGGGGCACTGACCTGTGTCGGCAGGTATGCACCCAACAGAGGCTGTGATGATATATGATGGTAGCTGTCAGAGGTGTTGTGCCTGACAGAGGTTAATGTCAGATGTGTTTTGCCTGACAGGATTTGATGTCAGATGTGTTTTGCCTGACAGGATTTGAGGTCAGAGGTGTTGTGTCTGACAGGATTTGAGGTCAGATGTGTTTTGCCTGACAGGATTTGATGTCAGATATGTTTTGTCTGACAGAGGTTAATGTCAGATGTGTTTTGCCTGACAGGATTTGATGTCAGATATGTTTTGTCTGACAGAGGTTAATGTCAGATGTGTTTTGCCTGACAGGATTTGATGTCAGATGTGTTTCCTGACAAGGGTATCATGTCAGAGGTGTTATGCCTGACAGAGTGATATGTCAGATGTGTTTCCTGGTTATTAGATGGGTGTTCCTGGCATGTCAGATGTGTTATTCCTGGCAGGTCAGATGTGTTCCTGGTAATCAGATGTGTTTCTTGACAAGGGTATCATGTCAGAGGTGTTATGCCTGACAGAGTGATATGTCAGATGTGTACCTGATAGACAGGTGTTTCCTGATGGTCAGGTGTTTCCTGGTGGTCAGGTGTTTCCTGTTAGTCAGAGGTGCGTCCCTGGCTTGTCAGATGAGTTTCATTTTCCTGACAAGTTGGATGGGTTTCCTGGCTATCAGATGTGTATCCTGGCTGATCAGATGTGTATCCTGGCGATCAGATGTGTATCCTGGCGATCAGATGTGTTTCCTGACAAATGTGGTTGTGTGTGTGTCGGTGTTCCCATAGAGGGAAAATATAAAGTAAGTGTCAGAGGTGTGGTTCCTGACAGAGTGTGATATGTCAGAGGTGTTGTTCCTGACAGAGTGTGATGTGTCAGAAGTATTGTTCCTGGCAGTTATCGGGTGAAGACCCGGGTTATGTGTAGAATATGATGATTTAAGGATTAATTGGGTTGACATACCCAATGATTGGTTATAATCGGGAGAAGTCCCGATTGGTTGATAATTGAGTCTGTGGACTCATGGATAGAGGTTGTACACGGGCAAAGGCCCAGTCGATCGAGTCTGTGGACTCAAGGATAAAGCGTGAGCGGTTATCTGAAACGATAACCTGGTGTCGTGGACAATGACTTGATGAATTTGACAACTTGGAGGTTGGGAACCTCGAATAGGGTGAGATAGCTCTGAGTGACCTCGAGTCACGAATTACGATATTATTATAAATATGAGAATTGTACTGTACTAATATATCATTATTGATGAATGTTAATATGTGGAAAATAGTTTAGATGAGCTGTGGATTTTGCTGGGCTTTATAGCTCACTCCTTCATCTTATGTCTTCAGATTCTGGAGCGATTGTAGATTGGCAAGAAGCTACGCTTGATAGAGTCTGGAGAGTTTTCCGGCGCAGTTGCGGCGCCAAAGTAAGGACTACTATAGCCAGTGAGGTAACGCATTTGCTTATGATGGGTTATTGTGATGACCAGTTGTTATTGCTTATGTAAGCTCATAAGAAAAGTTCAAAATTCCCGCATTTTCGCGGGTAAAGTCTTCCGCATGCGTGGTTATGACGAACGGGCACGCGTCTCGGAACTTGATTCCTTAGGCGCGAGTTTGGGGCGTCACAGTTGGTATCAGAGCTAAAAGCAATAACCATCATAACAAATCGTATTGCTTGTAGGGTCTAATTGTGTATTAGACTTAATTAGGACCATCGTACACTGCCGGTTTCGAATCAAATGAAGATTTGAAACCTTGTGTATACTGTTAGGAGTGGAAGCTGGAGATATAGATCATCTCCAGGAGAGTGTAAGAGGCAGTCTTACTATGCCAAAAGGGAATTAAACATTATTAGCCTAAGTAGGATAGATGAGTGAAATATTTTTTGATATCTTTGGATGTCATTTTTATTTTGATGCCCCTATTACGACATAGTAAAACATTGTTATTTTCGTAATAGGAATACGATGCCGCCGAGACGAGCTCCTAGAAATACTCTGGCGGGAGCATTCGAGGCCATCACTACTCTAACCGAATTGATCCAACGGCAACAGAGTGGTAACCGTGTCTCTATTAACTCAGAACAAGAGCAAGGGAACGGTAGTAGACTTGAGAAGTTCAGAAAACTTAGACCAAACTCATTCTCTGGTGCCACCGATCCATTAGTGGCCGAAAATTGGATTCGAGAGCTCGAAAAGATATTTCGAGCGATGACGTGCCCAGAAGAGGTTAAGCCAGAGTTAGCAATATTCATGTTGGCAGGAGAGGCTGAGCATTGGTGGACGACCGTTGAAAGGACAATTTCAGACGATCAAAAGCCTATCTCCTGGGGAAAATTTATAGAATTGTTTTATCAGAAGTATTTTTCGATCTCCATGAGGAAGACAAAGGAGATGGAATTCCTTCAGCTGACTCAAGGCAATATGTCAGTCAGCGAATATGAACAAAAGTTCAACCAGCTCTCCCGATTCGCAAAAAGGCTTGTTGAGGATGAACAATGGAGAGTCGACAAGTTCGAGGATGGATTGAAGCCAGCAATCAAAGGAAAATTGGCAGTTCAAAGGTTTACTTCGTTCTCAGAAATTCTAGATAGAGCCCTGAGAATTGAAAAAGTACATAAAGAACTACAAGAATCTTTGGCCATCAGAGAAAAGAGGCCAGCTGAAAGACTAATGGAAAAAGAGAGTTCAGAGGATAACAACAACAAAAGAAGATTTGAAAATTTTCGTAGAGAAAATGCTTCAGAAGGAACAAAAACAACAAATTTTGGGCGTGGTGATCGAGACCAGCGTACTGAAGCTTATAAAGCAAGGGTTTGCTATCAGTGCGGCAAACCGGGCCACATAAAAAGGGATTGCCCTATTTTGAAGCAAAAGTCAGGCGAGGATAAAAAGGGCCATGTCTTCGCACTGTCACCAGAAGAAGTACAGCACAATGAGAACATCATTAGAGATAGACTTTAGACACTTTTGTTTTGCCATAGTAGGCATTGCCATGATGTATGTTTTGTATGGTTTGCAGTTTATCTTTGTTAATATGTATGGAAAAAAACTCAAAAGTTTTTTTAAATAGAATTGATATATTTTGTAATGTGTTCAAGTGCATGTGAGAATGGAATGCTACTTGACTAAAATAGAACTCTCATAACCTTATGGTGAAATTGGCGGTAGGGTATAAGGTACCCTTTACTATTGGAAGATACAGGTTCATCAAATTTCGAGGACGAAATTTTTGTAAGGAGGGGAGATTGTAACGACCCGGAATTTTAATAGAATAAAATTATACGTTTATGGATCTTTAACTGAGGTTGATTAGTTAAGTATTTGTTAAATTTGTGGAAAATCAGGTTTGAAGGCGAGGAGCTTCACTTTTGGCGTTGATCTTTTTCCCGAACGTGTTGGTAGTGTCTGTTTTGCCCCTAGATGTCTCGAAAAGCGCGAAAGAAGTAAAATCCTTCTCCATCTCTTCTCTTTTCCCTTATTTAAGCTACTTTATTTATGTGGAATGGTTTGTGATATTATGTGTGGATGGAAAAAGGTTGGAGACCTTATAAATGATGTATGGATGGGATGGATGAGAGTGAAAATGGAGCAGAGGGATGGAGCCCTCGGTTTCGGGCTATGCCTAGCTCGGAATTTAGGCTCAGTGTGATTTGCGATAGATCGCAGGGGAAGTGTGACCGACTGCAGGAAGTTATGAGAGCCCGATTGGGCTTCTATATGTGTGATATGATGTGATTTTGACATTGAAAGGCAATGGTAGGGTCCATTGGCCTGCTTAAGTTCCTTATCGGAACTACTCTTGTATGATGTGATGTTTGTTTTAAGGCAATGGTAGGTCCATTGGCCTGGTTAAGTTCCCTATCGGAACGAATCTGATATGATGTGATGTTTTAAAGGCAATGGTAGGTCCATTGGCCTGGTTAAGTTCCCTATCGGAATGAATCTGATATGATGTGATGTTTTAAAGGCATTGGTAGGGTCCATTGGCCTGGTAAAAGTCCCACCTCGGGACAACCTTTGTGTATGATGTGCTGTTGTTGGGACATGGTAAGGTGATGGAATGGTCTATCGGCCGGGTAATGTTCCACACTGGAACGGTATACCATCGGACTTGGTCCACGGGCGTGAGGCCCAACTGGTTCAATTATTCAAGCAAGGCTTGAATAATTGGGTATTTCCTATGGTTAGAGAACCTAATCTACGTGAACTGCTGTCTGTTGTCCCTCTTTGGCTAGGTTCGGAGAGGCGGTATCTATTATGAGCCCGGGTTCCTCCGTGACCGATAGTCGGGAGAGTTAGGACGGCATTGGGCCATGGGCTCAAGGTTGGATTGGGGTCTATGGACCCAGGGATGTATTGAGTTTACGAACTCAATGATGTTACCTTGAGGGGGCACTGACCTGTGTCGGCAGGTATGCACCCAACAGAGGCTGTGATGATATATGATGGTAGCTGTCAGAGGTGTTGTGCCTGACAGAGGTTAATGTCAGATGTGTTTTGCCTGACAGGATTTGATGTCAGATGTGTTTTGCCTGACAGGATTTGAGGTCAGAGGTGTTGTGTCTGACAGGATTTGAGGTCAGATGTGTTTTGCCTGACAGGATTTGATGTCAGATATGTTTTGTCTGACAGAGGTTAATGTCAGATGTGTTTTGCCTGACAGGATTTGATGTCAGATATGTTTTGTCTGACAGAGGTTAATGTCAGATGTGTTTTGCCTGACAGGATTTGATGTCAGATGTGTTTCCTGACAAGGGTATCATGTCAGAGGTGTTATGCCTGACAGAGTGATATGTCAGATGTGTTTCCTGGTTATTAGATGGGTGTTCCTGGCATGTCAGATGTGTTATTCCTGGCAGGTCAGATGTGTTCCTGGTAATCAGATGTGTTTCTTGACAAGGGTATCATGTCAGAGGTGTTATGCCTGACAGAGTGATATGTCAGATGTGTACCTGATAGACAGGTGTTTCCTGATGGTCAGGTGTTTCCTGGTGGTCAGGTGTTTCCTGTTAGTCAGAGGTGCGTCCCTGGCTTGTCAGATGAGTTTCATTTTCCTGACAAGTTGGATGGGTTTCCTGGCTATCAGATGTGTATCCTGGCTGATCAGATGTGTATCCTGGCGATCAGATGTGTTTCCTGACAAATGTGGTTGTGTGTGTGTCGGTGTTCCCATAGAGGGAAAATATAAAGTAAGTGTCAGAGGTGTGGTTCCTGACAGAGTGTGATATGTCAGAGGTGTTGTTCCTGACAGAGTGTGATGTGTCAGAAGTATTGTTCCTGGCAGTTATCGGGTGAAGACCCGGGTTATGTGTAGAATATGATGATTTAAGGATTAATTGGGTTGACATACCCAATGATTGGTTATAATCGGGAGAAGTCCCGATTGGTTGATAATTGAGTCTGTGGACTCATGGATAGAGGTTGTACACGGGCGAAGGCCCAGTCGATCGAGTCTGTGGACTCAAGGATAAAGCGTGAGCGGTTATCTGAAACGATAACCTGGTGTCGTGGACAATGACTTGATGAATTTGACAACTTGGAGGTTGGGAACCTCGAATAGGGTGAGATAGCTCTGAGTGACCTCGAGTCACGAATTACGATATTATTATAAATATGAGAATTGTACTGTACTAATATATCATTATTGATGAATGTTAATATGTGGAAAATAGTTTAGATGAGCTGTGGATTTTGCTGGGCTTTATAGCTCACTCCTTCATCTTATGTCTTCAGATTCTGGAGCGATTGTAGATTGGCAAGAAGCTACGCTTGATAGAGTCTGGAGAGTTTTCCGGCGCAGTTGCGGCGCCAAAGTAAGGACTACTATAGCCAGTGAGGTAACGCATTTGCTTATGATGGGTTATTGTGATGACCAGTTGTTATTGCTTATGTAAGCTCATAAGAAAAGTTCAAAATTCCCGCATTTTCGCGGGTAAAGTCTTCCGCATGCGTGGTTATGACGAACGGGCACGCGTCTCGGAACTTGATTCCTTAGGCGCGAGTTTGGGGCGTCACAGCATTGATATCTCACAAAGAAAATACGCTTTGTCCTTACTTAAGCAAACAGGGATGTTGGGATCAAAGCCATCTTGTATGCTAATGATGGGTACTTTGATGGAGAGGTGTATACTAATGCCGATTGGGCAGGCTCTCATGTGGACAAGAGGTCCACCACGGAATATTATACATTTCTGGGAGGAAACCATTACGTGGAAGTCAAAGAGGGAAAAAAAAGAATGTTGTTGCGAGGTCAAGCACATAAACTATTTACAGTGCAATGGGATATCATTCTTGTGAAGGTCTATGGATACAGTCCCTTCTCACTGAGTCAGGTGTTGAAGGTAGGCTGTCTATGAAAACTCCGGAGACAATATAGTTGTTATTCATATTTCCAATCCCATCAATCACAAGAGAACCGAGCATATTATATTGAAGTTGATTCTCATTTCGTTGCGGAGAAAGTGGCGTCAAAAGTGTTTTGCACACCTCATGTAGAATCTCAAGAGCAACTGGCAAGCATATTATATTGAAGTTGATTCTCATTTCATTGGAGAGAAAGTGCTGTCAAAAAGTGTTTTGCACACCTCGTGTAGAGTCTCAAGAGCAACTGGCAAATGTAGTCACTAAAGGAGTTGGAAAGGCCTGACTTGTGGAACTGTAGCCAAGTTGAACAAGATAGATATCTATGAACCAACTTGAGAGAAAGTGTCATAATGTAAGATTCCCCCCGTGAGCATAATAGCATCTTGGCATCGGTAATCAAAAGTAACAGTAAGAATGAGTCAGATCCCAATGGGTGGGATTCCAAATTGGCTACATGCACAAATCTCCACTCTCCTTGGAAATCCATTTTCGAATATCCTACTGTCTTTCATCAAGATTACTAAATTTAATCTCAGGGGGAGAACTATATTAGGATTTGGAATGACCTGTTGTGGACTGTGGGGTGATGAGCCCCTTTGCCACAAGTTTCCTTTCATTTTTAAGCTTAGTATGGTGAAAAATTGTGCTATCTCCGACTTGGCAAACTATTCCCCATGGGGTGGCATGGAACTTTTATTTTCGTAGAATTCCCCGATTTGTTGCCGTTGATGTGCTGTCATACCTCCTCATCGTGCTAAAAATTTCTATTTATCTCCTTCAAAGCCAAAATCTAGGGTATAATTCCCAAATCCAAATGGAATTTTCCTGTCCAAGTATTTCTTCCATGAACTCGTAGCTAATAGAGAGGACCCAAGATTTTCCTCGTGAGATTATCTGGAAGCCGATTGCTCCCTCTTATGTAAAATCTTTTGTTTCGACCCTGGCTAATAAAAAGAAAACACTTGCAACTTGCTTCGGAGGAGGAAAATCAGCTGCCTATCTCCCCATATTTGTAAGATGTGTGTGTGTGACATGTTATCCAGAAGTCATCTCTTCATTCGCTACAAGGCTGTTTGGGGTATTTGGTATATATCCGATGAATCAGGTGTGGCCCTTTCTGAATGACATTCTTGACATATTATATTAGTGGTTAGCACAAAGCTGGTAGGTTGGGTGAGAAGGGGGGTATTATGTCAAAGAGTTCCATTCATGCCATTCTTGACATATTATATTAGTGGTTAGCACAAAGCTGGTAGGTTGGGTGAGAAGGGGGGTATTATGTCAAAGAGTTCCATTCATGCCATTCTGCGGTTGATTTGGGAAGAACAAAACAATAGAATTTTCAATAGTAAGATTATAAGTTTTCCGTCATTGATTGACAAAATCTCTTCGAAGGTTGTTGCTTGGGTGGTGAATTGCCCCTATATTTAAGAGTAAGAGTAGCGATATCATCAAGTATTGGCCTATTGGGCATTTGTCGCAGGTTTATCGCCTTGTGTGGTTTCCAGACTAAATACTTGGAGCCCTTTTCATAGTGGCTTGTTTGAGTATAACTTTGATGGGAGCTCTTTGAGTAATTCGGGCCCAGTGAGTGTAGGCGACCTTATCAGCGATATCGACGGTACCATTGTACTTCGATTATCGAGGCCTACTGATGTGGTATATTCTAACCAATCTGAGGTTTTAGCTATGAGACTCAATCTTGTACTGTCTAGCTCTCTTGGTCTTCCTACCATCTTTTTAGAATAGCTCTCTTGGTCTTCCTCCCATCTTTTTAGAATTACATAAGAAACGCTAATAGATTGGATGAAGACTGTTCGTGGAGAATTGCCTACACCATTAGAGAGATTCGCGATCTATATGTTCAGAAAAATATCTCATTCTCTTAGATTCCCAAATCTGTGAATGTATAGGCAGATTTATTGTCGAAAAAGGGGGGTAGCAAGGAGCGAGTTGTTTAAAGAAGTGATTTCTTTGCGAGGACTAGTAAATTGTTGTCTTTTATGCTTTCATCTTTTGAGTCCCGCATATGGATGGGCTCCTTTTCTTTGTTTTTGTTGTTTCATTGTTAATCCCATCTGTAGTGCAATATATTTCGTTATCAAAAAATAAATATAAGGATAAGGGTCTAATAGTCACTACTATATTAAACAAAGGTACTTGTGTAAATGCAACTTATAAAAGGGGTTGGATTAGCTAATGCTATTCTAACCCTAATTTTTGCCCCTTCATTCTTCTTCTTTTTCTCTCTTCTTCAACTCAACCTTCCTTTTTCATCTCAAATGAATTTGATTGTGGCAAATTTTAGAATTTGTGTTTACTTTACGCTTGATTGGAATTTTTTAATTGCTTATGGAGTGAGAAAATTTCATCGCAATTTAATTATAGAATGAGTTTTTTTTTTATCAGTATTGTAAAATGAATTTCTTTGATTCATTTTGATCTTATAATATGTGGCAACAATGTAAAGGAATTGAAATCTTGGAGGAGCTCCAAAAGGGTGTGACCGATTAAATACAATTGTAAATGATTGGGAAGTTGGTTACATGCAGCGTCTTTTGGGCAAGTCGAGTTCCTTTTCCCCTTGAATTCAGATTAGTAATTGTAAGGTTTGGTCTCGAAGCAACAGCGACCGATTTTCAGTGAGATCATTCTTTCAGTCCTTTGATTCTTCTCCTTTGTACTTATTTCCTCATACGGCTATGTGGGTTAATCAGGTCCCCACGAATATATCTTTCTTCTTCTAGACTGCAACACTAAATAAGATTCTCGAGAGGGTGGAGCTTTGCTAACCGCTGCTATCTGGGCCTGAATGAGGAAGAAAGTGTGAATCAGTTGTTCCTGCACTACCCTGTAGTCTCTGAGCTTTGGGTTTTCTTCTTGGCACGGTTGGGTGTGAAGTGGGTCTTCCCATTTCCCATTTTGAGCTTCTTATCTGATTGGGGTTTGACAACTTTGGTGGGTGCTAAGGAAACAATCTGGACTTTTTTCCCGAGTGCGATAGCATGAGCTATCTGGAAAGAGAGGAATGGTCGCTTATTTGACAACTCACCCTCCCCATTTCTTCATATCCTGTCTCGGGTGCGTCGGTCAATTGTGGATTGGAGTTCCTCTCTTCATTTGGATCAAGAAGTGAGGGATACCTTTGCATCCCTGAGAAGTCAGTGGGTGGCTCAAGTGCGCCTTTGTATCGATATCCTTTTCTCCCTTTAGCTTGTTATTTTTGTCTATCTTGTTTTAGTTTACATCTCCGTAAACTGTTGGTTTCTTTAAAATATATCTGATTTACCGATTAAAAAAAACAATTGTAATTTTGTAAGCATGTTACATTGTGATCCCATCATCCAATCAGAACTAAGTTAATTCCAAAACTTTGAGTGACATTTGTTTAATTTATTCCTCATTGCTTCACTAATTAGTTTAGGAAATTAAAATGTATCTTAGTGAGTGAAAAATAGGCAAACAAAAATATGAAAGAAGTAATACAATGAAGAACATAAGGTAATTAGAGTAGAATTGAATGTGATGCATATAACACTTAACTTTTCCAGGCATTCTAGTTAAAGTTTCTCCTCGTTTGAGAGACCCCATATTTTCTTATGGTTTATAAAGATATGTGGGAACAATGTAAATATATATATATATATATAATTTCTTGTCCCCAACTAGTGTTGAAAATTCGTGTGAATTATTAACAATTCGACCAAATCATCGTCAATCCGTAGGTCAGCAACGTTTCAATTTAGTATATTAGTTATTTTATAATCATTCTTTAAAATTCTCATTATTTTGTAAATTCACATATAATTTGGAAAAAAAAAAACTAGATATTGAAGTTTTTTTAGTTATAAATATGTCAAAGTTTTAACTAACTGCCAAAACTTCAATAGTTTGCTAAAACACTTCGGTATTTTTGGCTTCTATTGGGTTTTTTTTTTTACTTGTTCCCCACCTTTCACTCGATTTGAGTCTCTTACGGTATAAATCAACACAAAGAAAATGAAGATCGACAAGGGACATATGTGGAGTTGATTTCTTTCCCCACCAAGCTTGTGTTGACATCCATTTAAGTTTGTATTTTTTATTTTGAGTGTTGTGATGTATTAAACACTTCTATACATGCCGATGTTTTCCCCAAATCGATACATAATGTGGGTATCAGTCCGATACGTATTGGTTTTCGATACACATGCACAGATACTTACTCGATACACCTGCACGGATGCTTACAATTATTCCAAGGTGTCGAGCTGTATCAAGAGTATCGGACTGATATAGCCATGGTTCAAAATATCAGTACGTACAGGCTGGTACGTACTGATTTTTCCCCCACCCGATACATAGATACGCTGGAAGAAAAAATTCCCCATATCAATATTGTATTTATTGCCCATATAGGACCAATACACTAACGATATGGGCGATATGGTACCAATACGCACGGCACACACCCATTTTTCCTTCCATTTACACTAGAAGTCATGGCACAAACCCGATACACAACACTTATTCACATAAAATACGCAGCACTTATTTTACATTCATTTACTTAAGATATTTATATGTAAATAAGGTTATACCCCCATTTGAATTAAATAAAAATTATCTTAGATCCAAATTCCTTAATAATAAAATATCAACTTTTCGTCCCATTAGCCTAGTGAGTAGCCCGTACAAAATTCTCTCTAAGGTGTTCACTGCTCGTCTCAAGGGGGTGACGGCTTCACTAATTCCCCCCCCCCCCCGGCAGAGTGCGTTTGTAAGAGGGCGTCAGATTTTAGATATGATTCTCATTACGAATGAATGTATTGACGTCAGGGTCCGATCTAAGACTCCTGGAATCCTTTGCAAGGTCGATATGGAGAAGGCATATGATCATGTGAATTGGGAGTTCGTCATTTATGTTCTTGGAATGATGGGTTTTGGATTGAAGTGGAGGTTATGGATGTGGTCATGCATGTCCTCTGTATCCTTCTCCATTCTTGTTAACGGTAGCTCGGTGGGCTACTTCCCTAGTTCAAGGGGATTGAGACAGGGGGATCCGCTTTCTCCTTTTCTTTTTGTGATCACCTCAGAGGCTCTGAGTAGGATAATGTCTAGAGCAGAGGGAGTTTACTTTGAAGGATTCTCGGTTGGTCCTAACAGACTGAGGATTTCACATCTTCAATTTGCGGATGATACTCTTATCTTCAGTCGTGCATCGCAAAGGGATTTTCTATATCTCAAATGCCTTCTTAGATGTTTTGAAGCAATGTTTGGTTTACAAGTCAATTTAGCCAAATCAGAGCTCCTCGAGATAGGGGAGGTCCCCGTCTTAGACCATCTCGCCATCTGTCTAGGTTGTCAAGTGGGCTCTTCCTTCGGTGTACCTAGGCATGCCTTTGGATGCAAGCTATAAAACAAAATCAGTGTGGATTCCAATGCATGACCGAATAGCTAAACGATTATTAGGGTGGAAATCATCATATTTATCGAAAGGGGGGAAATTGACTCTAATCAGGAGCACCCTTCAAAGCCTCCCCACTTTCTTCATGTCCACTGTCACCATTCCACACTTTGTGGTCACTTCTATAGAGAAACTCCAGAGGGCATTTCTATGGAACGAGCGAGGGGAGAAAGTCAAATATCACTTAGTTTCCTGGAAACAAATTTGTCGCACTAAGGAAGATGGGGGTTTGAACCTGAAACTGCTCATACAAGTGAATACAGCTTTGTTAGGCAAATGGGTGTGGAGATTTGAGGTGGAGAGGGACAATTTGTGGCGAAAGGTGATGGTAGCGAAATATGGGAAATCATCGTGTTAGATTCCGAGGAAGGTTAAAAGTCCTCACAGCCTAGGGTTTTGGAAGGGGATAATGGCGAATGCTAACTTAGTGGTGCCTCACTTTAGATTTTGGGCGGGGAGAGGGTCGGAGATTAGATTCTGGAAGGATGTATGGACTGGATCTACTAGACTAATGGATGATTTTGGCAATATCTTCATACTAGCTTTGAACAGGGATGCCCTAGCGGAGGATTCTTATGAGAGGAGTACAACAGGGGTGGTCTGGTGTCCTTGGATGCGTCGGGACCTCGATGACTGGGACATCAGTGATGTCTCGGCTTTTGGAGCGCATTACCTCGTCTATCCTTTGTCCAGAGGTTAGGGATTGTAAGATATGGTCTGGAAGCAACCATGGTCGATTCTCAGTAAGAGCATTGTTACAAACATTGTTACCTAGCTCGAGTGATTCATTTCCTCATAGGATTGTGTGGAATCCAAGTATTTCATCTAAAATATCTTTCTTCTTATGGTCTACAACATTGAATAAAATTCTAACATGTGATCTCTTACAGCATAGAGGATGAAGTATGGTTTACCGCTGATTTCTGTGTCTCCAAGCGGAAGAGTCAATGGATCATCTTCTTTTGCATTGCCCCATTGTACAGGAGGTGTGGGGATTTTTCCTCTCTCGCATGGGGGTAACCTGGGTCTTTCCCTCATCTTTTCACAATTTCTTATCTTGTTGGTCCTTGGGTAGAGGGGAGGGCGCTTGGGAGGCGATTTGGGCTATTCTACCTAGGGTTATTTCTTGGTCGATTTGGAGAGAGAAATCTCAGAGTATTTGAGAGGTCTCTTCTACTGTTCCCTGGATATGTGATCGCATTCGGGTGGAGGTCATGGAGTGGGCAGGGCTACACTTTACTGGGGAAGAAATGTGGAGGGTGTTGTAATCACATTTTTAGTTTTAGGGGATTTGGAATTTGCTTGCTTTTTCCTGGGTTTGAGTTTATGTGCTTGTAAACTCTATTATGTTGATCCCCTTTTGTTTTTATCTTCTCCTATTTTTATAGATTGAGTTGTTTTATCGTTCAAAAAAAAATACTCCCAAATTTAAATTCTAAAATGATCAAAATCTAACTTTCCAGTTCAAGACTAAAATTCAATTTTTAGCCATCAAGGCCAAATTTCAACTTCTAAATTGTACAACTTTTTTCAAATCTCAATGGCTCATAATTTTTTTAATATGTCAACACATTAATAAAATACAAGAGATCGATAAAATTATTTCACACATTGACTTCTATATGGTGTTAGGTCACTACATGTTCAGTCTGAAGCATCGAGTGACATTTATGAAGAGATTCAATAGCTCTCGGATTTACAGTAGACGTACATACATATGTAACAGTCCACATAACAAGTTTACATGAGTTAGCTACATTATTGTCAATATGTCTGATTCACTTAATGTATCACTTTATTTAAATCCTAAGCCCACACCGTTCGAGCAGGCTCGAAGCTAAATGTGATACTGAACTTCTATCATGTTTATAATTTACTTTAAGAATTTAAGTAATTACCTTTTTATGAATTTCATTGAAATGAAGGTTTTAATATTTAGATTGTATTTCTCATACTTGACTAAATCACTAATTTATAAGCACGCACGCATTTTTTAATTTATAAAATTATGAACTCACATAAATGTGATACTGAACTTCTATCATGTTTATAATTTACTTTAAGAATTTAAGTAATTACCTTTTTATGAATTTCATTGAAATGAAGGTTTTAATATTTAGATTGTATTTCTCATACTTGACTAAATCACTAATTTATAAGCACGCACGCATTTTTTAATTTATAAAATTATGAACTCACATATATCTAGTTATAAATGTAGTTGGAGACTTTCATTTAAATTTTTTTTAGCTTATATTTGCATTAAAAAAAGTTTTATGCAAGGTATCCAATATTTTCCTTGTATTTCTTAGCGTATTCAAGAATTTTTACAGTGTTTCCTAAGCACTTCAGTTTTCCCAAATTTTGTTGTGCCGACACCTTGACACGACACTCCTTGGTATGCGCTTATATTATGTCATGGTGACGTCAGCATTATGGTTAGGCACGTAACGCTTCAAGTATGTCATGACATTTTTAAAATACTATATATATATATATATATTAGATAGTTATGAACTATTTGTAATGTTGTGTAACATTTTGGGCAACATAGAAGAAAACTTACTAGGAGAAGCACCAACGACAATGAATATATACGTCTCTCTCTTGTTTTCTCTTCTCTAATCTCTATATGAGTTTTTTCTCAGAACTTTGGTAGATACTCTGAAAAAAAAATTGGGGGACAAGTGGTTCTTCCTCTCTCTTCTTATTATTTTCTCTATATTTTTGAATTATTATTATATATATATATGTATAATCATTTTCAAAAATCTAAACGTCTGTACCACCGTATTGGGATTTTCCGAATTTGCCGTGCCGAATGCCTTTAGACACTTGCACACTTGGCACCCATACCACGTGCCTAGGTAACACTAATTTTTTAGCGTATCCTGATTTTTTTTCTGCTATATCCAACCGATACGTCAAGATGTATCCCATATTTGACTTATAGATACGGCACCTGATACCGATATTTTAAGCCATAGATATAGTTGATACAATTCGAGTCTTCAATATATCACGTTTTTAACAAAATTTTAAAAAAAATCATATGTATCAAACGATATTGTCAAGACACTAATAAAAACGGAAAGGGGTCCGCATTTGGGTGTTGGCAAACACCCCTAGAATCCATTATTATGGTCAAGATACTGAGTCTCACTCATCTGGAGCTTATGGACATGATACTCCTTTCGAGAAATCGAGCAAAAGTTATGGAAAAATTCCATTGTGCTCAAGTTTGCACCCGATCAGATAGTGTATGCTCTAGATGTCAGTCAACTACAGACATGCATACAAATGTACCAAACTACATATTACGTTCACATGAGTTGACCAAAGTATTATAATCATGCCTAGCACACTTGTAATGTACAACTCTATTCATTTCCTAAGCCCATTGTTCAAGCAAGCCAACACGTAATTCAATGTAGTATTGAAGTTGCAACATTTATGTCATCTACTTTAAGGATGTAAAGTTAATGTGGTCTTATGTATTTCATTGAGTGTAAAGTTTTTGTATTTAAATTGTATTGCCTATACTTGGCTATGTGACTATGGTTTGTGATTTCATACATGTTTATCAACATAGTCGCTTTATTAACTTATAAAATTTTCAACTCTCATATGTATGGTTACAAATTATTTGATGGCCTTTATTTGTTTGTTTTTAGCTTATATTTGTATTCAATAAGTTTTATGCAACATATTCAAGTGTTTTGCTTGCATATCAAAGCGTTTCTTCTTGTATCTTAATTTTTTTCCAACGTATCCATGCATGTATCCATGCATATCTACAATATGTATTCTAAAATTGCCTAACCGCTACCCCCTTTGATACCAATACTTTGAAGCATGTACATGTTACATATATGAAATACCATACCTTGTTACCAACGTGTCTTTTGTTCATTCCAAATGCATCTCTTACATTCTTTGGTTTTTTTATCATTTTTTATCTGTGAGTATTTATGTTTGCTTTAACATTTCAGAAAAAGAAAAATTTCACGTTATCCTTAGTTTTTTTTTATTTTTTGAATTTTGCGAATCTACATAAAAAATCCCAAACTTCAATGCCAAAAAAAATCCCAACATTCGAAACTTCTTGAGAATTCAAATTTTAAAATCTTCTCCATAGTTATTAAAGTAAAATCCTATCAAACCCAAATGTTGATATGGGACCCTGAACCATAATTGAATGTTTCACGTATAATTCTTTCTCCATGCCCAAAATTACAATGCTAAATACAACTTAAAAACTATAATGCGGTTGAAAAAAAGTTAAATATGTCTAAATTTTATTTTTAAAAATTAAATTTTTTTAGATTCTAGCTTATAGAGTAATAAAAACCAAGTTTTGTTATTAATTATAAAAATATGAAATAAAATATGTTTCATTAGATGGATAATTGAACCATCTTAAATGACAAAATATATACCATTGATTAATGGTAACAAATAAAATGCAATTTAAGACAAGCATCCATGAAAGGAAAGGAATGAAGTAACTTTTTATTTGAAAATGTGGAAGTGTTGTTCCCATTCCAAACTAAAACCTTGACACTTATATTAATCCATCATTAACCAAAGTTTCCATCTATAGTACTAGTTATCTAAAACTCAGATGAATTGAAAATCTGCCTCAACCACTTCATTAGCAACAGCCAAATAAGCCCAATACTTAGAACAAACAACATAGCTATAAAAATCATGAGCCAGGAAAAAAATAAAGCAAAAGAAGCAAGATGGACCAAAATTGTGAAACGGGTCCCTCTAAGAGACTAAAATCTCATGATTAATTTTTGACACTCAAGTTTTCATAAACCATCATCTAAGAATATCCACAAATAAAAATGGTAGATGGACAATGTACTTAGGGATCAAAATCTATAAGGAAGAATACACCAGTAGCTTGTTTCCCAAGGATAAACTAATTGTATACGTACAAAGTTACAAACATACCCCACATATGAGTGTTCATGCATGTGTGATCACTTGTATGCATTAGAGGGTTAACTCACAGACCTGTAATGGTGTCCCCGTAAGAAGTAGACGTCTTTGACAGCGATACCTATCAAGATCACGAGCTAGAACTGATTCCCTATCCTTCATTCGCTGTGCTTCATCAATTATGATATACTTCCAATCAATTTTTGAAAGCTTTGAACGATCGTACATGATGAACTCATAAGTTGTAACAAGAACATTAAATTTCATTGCGCACACCACCTAGAGAACCAGTTCAAAAAGGAAGTTCAGTAATGTATCAAGAACTCATACATCAACAAAAGAAACAAATTTGTGCACCTTACTTGAGAAAATAATTTTGATCGTTGATCCTTTCCACCAACATAGTAAATGCATGACACTGATGGCAGCCAATTATGCAACTCACTCTGAAGAATAAATAACGTGAGCCAGGAGAAAGTTCAAAGTAATAGATATCAAACTCATAACTATTAGAAGAAAAACTATCTGACCTTCCAGTTAACCAAAACAGCATTTGGAACAATAATAAGATGCGGCCCATAGTTGCCTTTGAACTCCATCAAATAAGCAATCAGTGCCATTACCTGTTTATACAAAGAAAATTATCAAAAGTTACACCATTGATTTGGTTTGTTTTGTCTAGTTTCCTCTTGAAAACAAATTAGACACCAAAACTTCCAAAGCATTAAGGCCTCTAAACCATAGTTACCAAATCCGCGTATAATACATTTAAGGGAGTTGCCGTTTAAAACGGCATACTTTTGCCGTATTACGCATTATGTGTATTGCCGTATAATTCGTGGATTCCATATTAATACACGTATTTTTGCTGTACTTTTGTCGTGCCGTATTTAATGAATGTTAGTAGTTAGTATCATGATTCCTATTTATTTATTAATTATTTTCTAATTTTCCCGTACTTTTGCCGTATCATACCCATACTTGCTAACTATGCTCTAAACTGGACTCTCGGTAATAAAAAAATGAGTAAAAGCCTGAGTTTACGCATTCTATACAGAAAATATATTATACGATTGCTCACAAGTCGAAATGATACACGCAGAAAGAAAGATCAATGCAGTTGCTCAAAACACTAAATTGCACAGAAAGTGACCTGTACAGTCTTCCCAAGTCCCATCTCATCTGCCAATATCCCATTTAATTTGTTGTTATATAAAGAAAGCATCCACTGTAAACCAACCTGCATACCAAAATAATTAACTCAAAATGCTGAACTTTGACAGAATAAACAGTAAAAGAAAGAAAGAAAGAAACAACAACAAAATTGAGTGGTTGTAATTTACAAGTTGATAGTCTCGTAAAGTTCCAGTCCGTAACATGGAGGGTTGCCTTGCAACCCTTTCATTCACTGCATGTGCAAGATTATAATACCTGGTGACAAACTGACAATCATGAGAGGTGACAGCTTAAAAGACAGTAAATGGACTTCAAACATAAGGTGAAAGCCTTGTTTCAAACCAGGGGAAACATTCTGAAACATAGTGAGGCTAAGACCAATTGAGATATGCAAAATAACATACAAATAGGATAGTTACTGCATCAATTAGACACATTTTTTTTTATCACCAGTCAGCACAAATCTTCAATCTCGCAAAACCAAACAATGATTAAACGGATTGATGGCAATCTTACCCTTTTTTGTTGTAAGTTGTAACTAACTAGGAGTTTAATAAGATAACAAAAACATTTATGCAATAGGATCCCCCCCCCCCCCCTCCTCTCACCACTATGAAAAAAACTGGCTAACTTCCTGTTTCTCAAAAAAAAAAGTCGGCAACATCACTGCAACTAAAAATGGTTGAACAACCTGTTCAACACACTCTTGATTTCTCTTACATGACAGTCTGACAGAAAAATATTGTGCTTCCAACATTATGTATAACAGTATAATAGACTTACTTGTTAACAGATGAACTGTCCTTTGGTGCATTCATTTCAGAGAACTGGTTTCTTATCATTACTTCCTCTCTAGCACAAGCTGCTGCTGCCCTGACTTCTTCTTCTGAGAGACCCTGTTGTCAAAAAAAAAAAATATGAATCCAATAAAACCATCCAATGGATAATAGTAAATGAAAAGGGATATTTCTTGTCTGTACATGTGTTTTCTTGGGCAGCATGGGGTAGGGGGTTGCTGTACAAAAATTAACGAGTAGGAAATAACAAAAAAGAAACTAAAGGTTGAACAAAGCATGCCTGCGATCGAGCAGCTGCTCCAGCAGCATTTGCTGCCTCCTGTACCTCCTGCTGATTCTTGGCAGCCGTTATCTTCCCTCCCAGTTTATGAAGATATTCTTCTGTCTGAGTCAGAAACGATGAGAGAAAGGCATATCTTTGAGCAGCATCACCTGGGATGCTAGTCTGCTGTTCCAGCAACATTTCACGATACCTATCAACATCATTGTTCTTCAATGCCTCCATCCTTTTATTCCGATCTTCATCCTTTCTCTTCGAAAACTCCCTCAACATTCTCTCGTGATATTTTGCAACTCCCCTGTTGCGAGCAGTCCGTGCATCACGGATGGCCCAATGAGCCTCAAGAAGCTTCTTACGCCACTGAAAAATGGATTTTAATTGCTTCTCTCTCATGACCTTCTGAGAGAGCTGTACTTGTCTGGCGAGCTCCAGGCGCTGACGTTCACATAGCCGAACAAACTTCCGATATGGCCTGTCAGGCATCGCCATTATCTCCTGTTGCTGTTGATCGACTTCATCTCTTACACGGCCCTGAAGATCTAAAAGTCGAAGCTTCCTTTCTTCAATTTGCAATCGCATAACAAGATCGGGCCTGATCCTTTTCCTCTCTAAATTTACTGCTAATAAACCACCAATCTTCTTAAGATTCTCTGTCCTCTTCTTGTTAAGCACTTCCATGCCTTCCTCAAGAAGCAGATCCTTCACATCATATGCCAGTGTTAAATTATTCCCGTTGTTAACAACCATTGCTGAGCCAAAGGAGTCATGTTTCCTAGTAAAAAAGGGGAAATCAAAGAGTGGCCCATGAAATTTTCTCGTGGCACCCACATCCTTTGGCTGGGGCACAGTGCTTGCTTGTGCAGGCTTCTTAACTTGCACAGCATCTGTTACCGCAACCTGTGGTGGGATAGCCTTTCCCCTATCTACTGTAAAATCACTTCTAACCGGCAACTTCTGACCCCCACGTTCAACTTCCTGCTCAGACTTCACTGAAGATACAATAATTTGCTGGTCCTCCTTTCCAGCAGATCCCATCTGTATAGGCTCCTTCATAACAGCTGTCACCCCTAGCACGTGACCTGTGGATGTAGTTGCTTTCTCTTCTCCTTTGAAAGAGTCCTCTTTTGACAGATGATGTCCTTTGCTTGATAGCACAGCCTGTGGAACCTTCTCTTTGGACTCCACATTCCTTGCGTGTTCTTCTACATTATTCCCAGCAGATCTATCCTCGTTAGTTACTCCCTGGGGAGGAAGATAAACTTGTTGTAGCTGTGATTCAAGGGATGGCGGGGCAATAGCTTGAAGAACTTCTTGAGGAAGACTGCCCTCTCCTCGCTGTCAAGAAAACAGACCAAGAGGTAAGGTAACATCATCTAGTTAAAACTTACCTATGCACTTATATTAGTCTAAAGCTCAAATATATTATCTTTCAAGTTTATAGAACAGGTATTTCAGAGAGCAAAAAGATGAATTTGCAAACCTTCAGACGCCTGAATGCTAAAATTTGTGCTTTAAGGACATGCAGTTGCTGCTTGGTAAACCCAAGCTGTTGTTGTGTCACCTGGGCCACAGGTCCACCCTGAGATGGGAAGTGGGTGGTCGAGCCGCCGTCATTAGATGAAACTGCAGGTTGTGGAGAAGACCGGTTCATCTGCTGCAACTGCCTTAGGTACTGCATTTGTACAGCTTCTGGACCAGTGAATGTATGTTTTGCATTTGGAGAATGATCGATACCCTGGCTTGGATTCACAGAAGACTGTGGTGGATGCATGGGGGGCATGCCATTTCCACTCGCAATCGGCTGTCTGAGAGCCTGGCTCTCCCTACTGTGAACAGAAAGCTGTTGAATCGGAATGTTATTAGTGTTAACCAATGCAGCATTTGCAGTTGATGTAAAGGGTCTAGGGGGAACAGTCTGTCTAGCTTTTGCAGAGCCAGACTGGCCAGACACATCAATAGACGGATTCCCATGGGCAGAACTCTCACTAGCAACAGGTGGAGAAGACATAACGTGTTGCTTGGACATTGGAACCCGTGATGGCTGTGCAGCCACGTTGCTTTCATTTGGTTTCTGCATTGCAGCCATTCTTGATTGCATGAGCGGAAGGAGTTGTGCAACCAGGTTGGCATTGGCAGGTAAAGACAGATCAATGTTGTGTTCCAGTGCCCAAGTCTGCATTGCCTGCAACTGGGCCGTCATCGCAAACTGGTTGTTTGCAATGTTTTGGAAGCTCGGTTGAGCCTGTGGTGCCTGCAAATGCCTTACCATATTTGCTGCCATTAACTGTCCACTTGCTGCCAACCGGGGGAGAGGCTTTGACTCACTCCTTTGGTCAGAGGCCGGCTGCTGTCCTTGATCCATCTGTTTCTCAGCACGTACAAAATGTTCAGCCGGCTTCTTAGATGCGGATGCCTGACCCTGATTATCTGCCTGAATAGACATGACTTCCTGCAATTTCAGATTGCTCATGCGCACATCCTGATCCTTCACGGATGGATGACCCATCATTCCCATTTTACCTTGTTGTTGTGGTTGCATCCCAAGAGCTGATTTCTGCTGAGCCTGGAAAGCATATTGGAGGTAAGCTTGGTGGATAGGATTCTGCATTTGCTGCTCAAGGCCCTGACTCTTATTCTGGCTCTCCTCACGAATCTGAGACTGACCCTGTTGTTGAGATAAATCAGTGAACTTCCTGGACTGTTGAGTCAATTGCATGGAACCAGAAGATGAAGGAAAGTTGCTCCCTCCCATGATTCCATGGAGACCACTTCCTTGATATGCTAGAATGGCTTCATCTCCTTCAGGCTTTCTAAGCAGTTGTTGTTGTAATGACTACATGAGCAATAACAAAGAAACGGAACCTCAAAGTCAAATAAGCATATCCATTCATATAGAACCTAATAAACATTAGCAAGAAAGGTATGGAACGGAGTTGAACAAAACCTAAAGCAAACAGTTCACCCTCTGAAGATACACATGTCAGAGTCCTCATTCACACAAAGTGATCTGACGTAAGAAGCAAATGTATGGCTAAAAGTTACAAGCAGATTTCATCTCTAAAATAAAAGTTCTCAAAGTTACAAGCAGATTTCATCCCAAAGAAGGACAACTAACATACAAAAATCAATGTCAAAAAAAATCTCAACATAACAAATGGGTTAATCCACAACCCAACCAACCCCTCTACCAACTTCCTCCAATTCAAACTCTACAAAGAGAAGTAGAAGCGGGGCGAAACAATAGGTAATAACGAATATAAGAGAGCCTGCAAAACGTTTACTAATAGTAAATTCGGTCCAAGTACTGTTCCATTGTTAGCATTGCAATTTTTTTTAATAGAATTATGCATAGGTTTCCTGGTTTAACCGCTTAAATCACTGCTAAACAGTGTCAATTGAACCAATAATTATAATAATGAAATTACATTGTGCTAATGAAATAAAACAATCATATAGTTCAATTCATACATTTCAATCCAGACCCATTACACAAACAGTACTCACTTTCAAAACACCACCAACAATTCAAACACAAAATTCCTCAAATTGCACCAAAACTCACATCAAGATACTTTGAACAAGTGACTTAAACTAACACCCACCTGCCTAAACGCAAGCTGCTGCTGCTGTTGCTGCTGCTGCTGCTGCTGTTGGTGTTGTTGCTGTAGTTGCTTTTGAATTGAATCAAACCCTGATTGTGGTGCTGATACGGCCGAAGACGAAGAAGACGGCGATGCCGAAGAAGACGAGGACGGCCGGGCCGGCGGCCCAACCGCCGGATTTCGTCCCTGACCGGCGGCGCCCACGCCATGCTGCGAACCACCAGATTGCATACAAGAATTTCAAACAAAACCAAAAAAGAAAACCCCCTCAATAAAACGTGGTTCCGAAAAAAACGCTTTTCAAAAACCACAATTAAACGTCTTTTTGTCCACCGATCCCCACCTCAAAACCGTCTTGGCCTCTCTCTCTCTCAGTTTATCACTTTTCCGACGATTTCTCCACCAATATTCAATATATTCCGGTTTTTCGAAAACCAGAATACAGATCGAGGAGTGGTTTTGCGTTCGAATCCAGCGAACTTGCCGGAATCCGATAAACCAGCTCTAGATTTAACCCGATTTGCGTTCCAGTCAAACCCTAGCATTTGAGTTTTTCTTTTTTCTTTTTTTTTCTTTTTTCTTTTTATTCCAGCTGTGAGGACTGACCGATAAACCACCTTTAAATAAACCCGAGGGGGTTGGGCTAGGTAACTACGGTTAAAAGTCCGTCAATTAAGCCGGAGTTCACGGCGTGGAGGTTAAGGAAGGAGAGGATATTACCCTTCAATAATCTAAGTAACTACGAGAATGACCCTAGGTTGAGACATCCGATCATTGCTTTGTAGAGGGACTGTTTGTTTTAGATATTAGATTCAATTGGGTGGGTTCTGTTGGATACTCCCAACCCAGGTCTAACCTAAAGAGCGTAAACCCAACCCTAGTTTCAACAGAAGGTGCGTTTCTCGTGTTAGAGCATGCGTCCCAATATAATTTTATTGTTATTTGATAGATATTATTATTTATATTAATTAACTGATTTTATAATAATAATTTATTATTACTATAATAATATTTAATAGAAAATCATAAATCTTTAATTATTAAACTTTTTTTTTTGGAAGTTTAAATTTAAATTAATACACCCAATAATTAGAGATAGAGGGCCTCGGATTCTCTTTGGCGAATCCCAGAATGGGCTTGTCTGGGGCAACCATAAAATAAGGGACATGTGATGGTGAAGTCAAAATTATGGGACCTATGATTTTGACTTCTCCACACATAATGAGACATGTGGCGATAAGTGTTTGAGAAATAGGGGGAGAGATATCAAGTGGGGAGAAGTCAAAATCATGGGGAGAAATTTAAATGACTTCTCCCCTTTTTTATGTCAACGGTCGGCTGTCGCACAATGTATGGTAGCCCGAGACCATTTTTTGGCTTCGCCAAAGAGAATCCGAGGTTGAGATAGAGACAATTCTTGAATGAGATAGTTGGTCTCAAACCTATTTACAAGAATTAGATGAGAGAAGACTCTACACTAGTGGAGATAGAAAATGCTAAAAGGATGAAAGAGTGGATCCCAAACCTGAATGTGTGGATCAAAAAGAAAAGTTATTTATCAACTCTAAAATTGAATTTATAAGATTGAAGGGATAAAAGTTTGGAAAGCAAATAGATAAAGTCTTAATTCTTTATATATATATATGTGTGTGTGTGTGTGTGTGTGTGTTAGAAACTTAGAACTCATGCTTAGACTTGGCTAATCGGCTCAACTTATTGGAACAAGCTGATATTTTAGGGTAGAACAAATAAAATTAAACTTTTATTTATATTAAAATGTTTAAACAAGTCATTTTGATTCAACTCGACTCAAAATATTATGTGTATATATATAATACTAGCAAAGATCTCGTGCAATGCAAAGGTAATAATTTGAGAACTTCTATAATTAAATAATATTATTTATTTATTTAAATATTAAGTAATATATTTTAAAAATATTTAATATATTTTATTTTTAATAATATAAGTTTTTTTTTTAATAATATTTAAGTTTTTAAATTTGATAGATATTATTATTTGTTTTAATTAATTAATTTTATAAATAATAAAATTATTATTTTAATAACACTTAATAAAAATCATAAGTTTTTTAGTATTAAATTTGAATTAATACACCCACGAGTTAGAGAATAGAGAGGACTCAAAGATTCTAGTAGTAGAGATAGAGAGGACTCTAAGATGAGATAGTAGGTCACAGAAATAAGAGAGGACTCTACAACAGTGGAGATAGATAAGGCTTTAGGATGAGATTGTAAGTCCCAAACTTGAACAATGGGGATTAAAGAGAAAAATTACTTGTCATATCTAAAATATAAATTATAAGATTTGCGGGATGGGAGTTTGGAAAGCAAATAAAGAAAGTCTTATTTCTTTATAGTATACTAGCAGAAATCCCGTGTGATGCACTAGTAATAATTTATACTAAGTAATATATTTTAAGAATATTTAATAATTTTATTTTTAATAATATAAGTTTTTTATTATTTGATAGACATTACTATTTGTATTAATTAATTAATTAATTTTATAATAATAATGTATTTATTTTAATAACATTTAATGAAAAATCATAAGTTTCTTAGTATTGAACTTAAATTAATATACCCAAGAGTTTGATATAAGAGAGGACTCTACAATAGTGGAGATAAAGAGGGCTCTAGGATTAGATAGTGGGTCTCAAATCTTACTTGTAAGATTTGGAGATAAGAGAGGACTCTACAATAATGGAGATAAAGAGGCCTCTAGAATGAGATAGTAGGTCCCAAACCTGAATGGTGAGAAATAAAGAGAAAAGTCGCATGTCATTTCTAAAATATAACTTATAGGATTAAAGGGATGAGAGTTTGGACTGTAAAGAGAGAAAGTCTTATTTCTTTATACTATAAGTAGTAGATTAGTAACATGGTTTATGTTTAATATAATAATAATTTTTAACTTTTTTTTCATTATTTATAATAAATAATTAAAGGCGTTAGAAGCACATAAATATTTACCGACAATGTACCATTAAGTTAAAAATTACTACTACAACAATTCTTAAATGTTCTTCGTCTCTCTTGTCTCCGACCAAAGACCCTGGTCACAATCTTCTTTATCCCGTTTTCGACTAATTCACTTCTCTTAAACCTTTTGAATCCTTAAGTTTATAATATCTAGAATTCGAAGTTTAATGTATATTCTAGGAAGAAGATCTACATTTGTCTCTTGTCAAGGGTGAACCAGGTGGGAGCCTGTGGGGGCACACTGAACTTTTGAAACCAATTTTTTTTTTCCTCTTTTAGCTTAGCCATGGGAAATGGGAAATGGGAATAGGGACATGCATGCAGTGAGAGTAGATCAGTCAATTGTAATTGAACTAGGGAAAAGTTCAATTGCACCCACACTATGCACTCACACTACAACATGTATCCCTTTTACCTTCTATTAATTGTGGTTAAGAATCACTAACCCTTGGAGTTAACAATATAACATTTATTTTCTTAATATTAATTAACATTAAGAATTAAAAATTCTTAATCATATTTTAAATATTTTTCTTACAAACCAAGGTTAGATTCTTGAACCCTAAGGGTTAGTGAATCTTAAGCACAATTAATGGGGGTTAATAGGGACACGTATTAACTTGTGGATGCGATTGAACTCTCCCTGAGTTTAATCTCAATTGGTTGTAATTCGATTTTCATGAAACAAGGGGGCCTCATGGGGTCAACGGTTCCCTAAACTTTTGAAAACAAAATATAATTTTTATATCATGTTATTTAACGAGTCATAATCATGGGGCAAAGGGATAGATATTCGTAAACAATGAGAAACAATACGAAATGCATGGACAAACTAACCCACAAACTTAGTCATAAAAAAAAATCTAGGGCTATGCCTCGAACCCCATCCCCTAGACCCATAATATTATGTATCAGCCTAATAATTCTCTACAAATTCATAAAAAACTACTATCATTTTCAATTAAACCTCGTGTGCCCCCTCTGCTAGAAAATCCTGGCTTCGCCCGTCTGTTGTAATAGTGGCAATGTATGTATCCCTTATTAGCCCATTATTTGTGGCAATTGAGATGACCACCTCTGGGCAGCTTCAAATGATAACCATCTAACAATAATACTAATATCACTAAATAGAGAGTACCCAAAAAAAAAAGGTGTTCAAGGAATAGTGGACAATAGAAATTTTAACAATTGGTCTATAGTCAGAAAATGGATTGAAAGGTTATCTTCAAACCTTTTTTTTTTGATTGGTATGAATGGATTAATTATAGTGTAGTTTATTATATCATAAATTAACAAAAAAATACTTTTATTAAAATAAAAAATGATAAATAATGAATAAAGCTTGAACCAATTATAGCTTAAGCTTGACATGAATTGATTTCAAGTTTGAGCCATGCTTGACAAAGCTGGGCTTAGTTTACCTCCGATACTGGTCTGCACCAATTCAAGCATAAGCTGCATAACTCTAAATTTGAAAAAGTTTAATTCATTAATGGGGTTGTGATTGGGTGGAGTCGGACCGTGGCTAGACAAGCTTCCGCTCCACACGAGTTGCACCACTATTATAAAGAGAGTATAGAAAGTTGAAATGTCACATCATCCTCAAGTGGTCCTACCATGAGTGCACAAGTATGTCTTAGATCTCAGTAAGATCAAAATGGACGGTGAATAAGAGGTGGCCATGTATCATCTATGATAAATGCCACATATTTCCTCTCATATCGGAATGCCAAACTATTTGTTTTTTTACTATAAGAGGAAGGACAATTCTGTAATATGGCTCTTCATTCAATTATTTGACCGGATTTGAGTATTAGGTTTCATCAGCTTCCCGGTGACGGTAAACCGCTTTACATTCCAAAACCGCTAATGTTTGTAATTTGTCATTTAGCAAAATCCGTACATCTCGCACAAGTGTGGCTTTTGCTTTAAATGGGAATCCCATTGGTAATATCTTCTACTTTTGTAAAAGTTAAACTAGGGTGGTTAAAGTAACCATGGTTAACAACCAAGGAAAATATCCCTGTTTCGGTACAATATAACGAAAATATCCTATTGATAAGAAATAAATGTTTCAAGTTCCGGGAGAAATATATTAAAAAGACGTAAACACCCTCCAATGTTTCGAGGATTTACAGTTAAGTATTAAAGGATAAGGAGAATTGTAAAAGGGTATTTGTGAAAGTTTGGGCTTATGATGAATGAATGGGTACAATCGTAAATTTAAAGATTGAAGCAAACCACTAAAAAGTGGGGATTAATTGCGCCTGCTACTAGCACGAAACTTTCATGGAAGTTTTTTGTTTTGTTTTGTTTTCTTTTTTCGAGGGTACTTAAATAGCCCAACTATTGTTAGAAATTGCAAAGAAACCATGTTGTCCAAAATATCATCAGGACGGCTTTTAGTGTTTCGTCTGGTCCCCCAACCCCACACTCAAATTAATATAGGACAGTTATTAGTCTACTGCGCATTTGACTATATTGGCAAATGCCGTGTCCCTTTTAATACATTTTTAACGATGGTTAAGCTTACAAAAAATTAAGGTTAATATTTTTATTGTTTTTCTTTTTAAAACCAAGGTTAGATTGCATAATCCTAGGGTGAATGAATCTTAACCACGATTGATAGGTGTTAAAAAGGTAGTCATAGGCCAATGAGGACCGTACATTTGACCACACAGTGAATGCGTCGTTAAGTTAAACATTTCCCAAAATAATATATCCCTATAATTTCGAGTTGGATGAAATAATTTTCGTTTCTTTTTTAATAAAATTATTTATATTTATTTAAAAGTTTTGAAACTTTTGTGAAATTTTATAAAAATTTAAAATTTTATTTAAAACTTAAAATGAAATTATTCTTATCTATATTATAAATTTTATTAAATATCATTCAATTTCCGTAAAAACTTTTACCAAACCTAATAAGGTACTATACTTAAGAGCCTTAAACACTTCTATTAGGAGTTAGGACATTTTATCTAAAATATTACGGTTATAATTAATTATTTAATAAGTTTGTATTGGTTTAGTAATTGGATAAGCAATTTGCATCTAATAACTTTATGCAAAATATATTACAAAATAAGAAAATTGAGAAACTGTTGATTTATTTTGGCCACAATTTTCAATCAAATAATATATTCATAATATAAAATTTTCTAAATTTTGTTCAAATTTTCAAATTTGCATTTTTCAAATAAGAGCTCGAATTTGCTGAAATTTTACGATTTCAATCTTTAGTGAGATTCCAATATGTTATGCACACAGAAGTGTATTGTGTTGATGAACCTGATCATATAATAATTATACATGTAGGGTTGTTAACGGTCTAGGGTGGTTTGATTATTAAGGGGTTGTGATCTGATGTTAATTGAAATAAAATAATATTATATAAATAGATTGCACCCAACACTGAAAAACTATGGAACAAGATCTCAATGGGCCAAAGGTTGTGGGCCCAATCTTGTCAATTTGCATTTCTATGCACAAGCCCTATCCATTCGGTTTGCAATAAAAAGTGATGTAAGAAAATGAACTAGATAGAAAAGAAAATAAGCAAAATAAAGTTTTCTTGTGTATTTTAGTGTGAAAAATAAGATGAATTGTTTTTGATTTCTAAATTGACAGTTTGCATGCATTTTAAATTTTAAAGGGAGAGGGAGGACGAGCAAGCAAAAGAATAGATGGTGAGGCCAGAATTTGACTATGATTGGAAGAGGGAAGAGTAAAGGGAGAGATTGGGAACAAGGTTGGAGAGAGAAAGAGCGAGAGGGGTGTGAGAAGGAGTGACAAATGGACAAAAATAGAGAGAATATATGAAGAATATGAAGATAATGGAGGAGAGAGAGAGAGGATAAGAGAGACATTTATAATTGAAAGACCTTAGTTCACAGTGTTTATTTCTCGGCCGAGTTATGGGAATTGTAGATCTCACTTGATCGTTGCTCTGAACCAAGGGTTCTCTTTATTTACACTAGCGCGTGGCAAACGTGCGATGCACGTGAGAGTAAGGGGAATGAGTTAACCAGAGTTAAAAGGGACACGTGTTAACCCGTAGGTGCGATTGAACTCGCTAGTGGCACGTGCGATGCACGGAAGAGCGAGGGGAAAGCGTTAACTATAGTTAATAGGAGTTAAAAAGGTCACGTGTTAACCCGCGGTGAGTTCAATCGCGATGGATTGTGATTCAAAATAGATAAATGAGCAAGGGTAGTTTCAAAATTAAATCAAAGATAAGGGGTAGTTTGGGAATTAAAGTAAACATTAAATCAAAGTTTTGTTTTTATATAAGGGTAGTATGGGAATTTTTGAAAAATCATCTACGGCTACCTCTTGCATTATAATAGTAAAGAAAAGAAGATATTACTCTATATACTTTATCTTACTTAACTTGTGTATCCCAATGCCCCTACTCAATTACTGATAGGACGAAACTCAATCACTTTTTACTGAATTAATATTTTTATTTAAATAAAACACATAATAGAATAACTATATAATTTGTCTATCTTTTATTTGATAAAATCATATGAATAAACTTATTTCTGTTTCATTGTTTTTAAGGAAATTTATAGTATCAAAATGGACACAAGACTATTAGCAATTGTAACGGATAAAATTCGTAAAAAAAAGTAAAAAGAATGGGTAAAATAGGAATTTCTCACTCTGGCAAATTCTAATAATTTAGCTGACATAAGCCCACTTGGGCTATGTGCTGGCTCTCTTGAGTATTGTCTGACAGGTGACCTCATCATGACTACACAAGTCATGATGACTCCAAATGCCTATAAATAAGCAAGAATCACCAGAGAGAAGGGATGAATTGTGCGAAAGGCAAGAGAGGAGATAAAGGGCAGAAGAAGAAGAGGAAGAGGGAGATCTGAGAAGCTTGAGTCATTCACACCCCTACCCCGAAGGGCTGTGCAGGAGGCCACTCACCTGATTCTCTCATTTTCCTTTGGTGTTCTCCGGCTACTTGATGCTCTTTATGGCCTCACAATCGTTTATGGCCACCGGATTCTCTCAAATAGGCCATGTCCGCCTGATGCTCTCCATGAATGGTCACACTGCCACTTGCACGGCCTTGCAGTTAATCATCTGATGAGTGCAATCATACTTGAACTTGTGTCTGACGCTGTGAATAGTGCCGAACCCGTTGTCGCGTTGTTCACTGTGAATAGTACCGAATCCGTTGTCGCGTTGCCTGCTGTGAATAGTGCCGAACCCGTTGTCGCGTTGTCCACTGTGAATAGTATCGAATCCGTTGTCGCGTTGTCTGCTGTGAATATTGCTGAATCCGTTGTCACGTTGTGTTGTGAATAGTGCCGAGCTCGTTGCCCGTTGTCTGCTGTGCAACGTATCTGTTGTCTGCTGTGCAACGTACCCGATGTCTGATGCAACGTACCCGTTGCCTGATGCACAACGTATACGTTATCTGAGTTACGTTGTCGGAGCTACGTTGCCAGTGCCTCATCCGAGCTACGTTGTCTGTGCCTCATCCGAGCTACGTTGTTAGAGCTATGTTATCCGAGCTACGTTGTCAGTGCCTTATCTGAGCTACGTTGTCAGAGCTACGTTGTCGGTGCCTTATCTGAGTTACGTTGTCAGAGCTACGTTGCCAGTGCCTTATCCGAGCTACGTTGTCTGTGCCTTATCTGAGCTACGTTGTCTGTGCCTTATCTGAGCTACGTTGTCAGAGCCACGTTGTCAGTGCCTTATCCGAGCTACGTTGCCAGTGCCTTATCCGAGCTACGTTGCCAGTGCCTTATCCGAGCTGCGTTGTCTGTGCCTTATACGAGCTACGTTGTCAGAGCTACGTTGTCTGAGCCATATTCTTTGTGCCTCCTGAGCTACAATCTCCAGAGCATAACACCAGAGCTCGTCCTCAAGTGCATACGCCCAGTGTCCTCACGATAAGTATCTCTATACTATTATGTTCATATGTTCATGTGCTTGTGCCTTATCATGTGCTTGTGCCTTATACTGACTTTATCATCGGAGCTTATTTCAGGGTGCACACCCGCCCCCTCAGACTCACTCACAGGTGGCGTTTTGCTATTATTCCTCTACCAGCTAAGCAGCTATAGACGTGTGGCATGTACGGGATTTTTCCCTTTCAGCAATGATACAATGCTTTTATCATTGTTCCAAGTGAGTCATCAAACCGCTCGACCCTTGTGTCTAAATGGTATTACTTAAATACTATTTTTTAGAAATAATTATACTATGGTTTTTAAAACCTGGAGAATTGATCGATTGATTTCTATACTAGTCAATTGTCTAAATCAGTTTTGTTTTAATAACATTTTTATTGGGGCAAGAGATTAACATTGATAGAATAATTAAATAAGATTCAAAAGGTTGTCAACCAAATGAATTGTGCAATTTAGCTAGATCAATGCTTGATATTTATAAGACTGATGTGAATAGCTGAATAAAAATAGATAAAAGACCAGCTATCAAATAGAAAATCTAGATCGTGTACATATTTATTTTACGTGGCTAATAAAGGCGAAGCCAAATAAAAAAATTTAGGGAGAATTTTTTCCATGAATTGGATAACAGGATACGTCTAAATTATAATAAAACATCCATAAAAACTCTAATGTATATGCATGATAGTGGATTATATTCTTGCTATTTGGCCTAAGTGTGGATTTTGATGAAAATATCAAATGGATGTTTGTAATGATTTTTTGGTGCCCACAAATTTACTTGAGGATTTATATATTTGTTCATACACATGTAACTATCTTCCCAAATAAGGATGCAAATGTGGACTTTATTATTGAGATACATCATATAAGAGTCTCCAATCTTATCAATCTTCACTACTTCTTAATACAAATAAGGACAATCTTACAATGATATTTTGTATTTAATCAAGCGTAGCGAAGCATGCAAGTGACAGTCCTGAAGCTGAATCCGAAGCCAAAGCCGAATACATTCTTGATATACGCAAAAGCCCATATATTAAATAAAGTAGCCTATTATTTGTTATTGGTAAACGAAAATATTTATATTTATACTTATATTGTTTAAAAAAACATGATACCTAAAGTGGCACGATCTTCTTAAATATCACACCATCAATAACCTTCTCCAAAATGCCTTGACTCCTTTAAAAGTTAGCATATATTCGTCATCGTGAATGTGTAAAACTTCAAAATCTATATATAATAGAGAGATGTAATATATATTTTATAGATAACACAGTAAAATTTAGAAGACTATTAAGTTTATAATTTGCTTATAAGTTTTATGATAAATAATTTTTTTCAAATACTTATTTATAATTAGAAGGTTTAGCAATATTTTGAAATATATTCAACATAGATATATTTTGTGTAGACTACTATGTATTCCTATGATAAATTACTTATTAATTCAATGAATTAATTATAAAATTATCAATCTATCAAACTTGAAAGTTTACTTTAGACATTAGATTATATTTTTTAAAGTAATTTAAAATAATTTTAATATAAATATTTATAAGTCTTAGATAAATTTAAAACAATTTTATCAATGATAGCTTTGAATAGAAATGTATTTGATATAAAGTAAATTAAAAAATTAAGTATCAATTCACTTTAATATGTATAAATAATAAAGTAAATAAATTTTATTTAATTAAAACATTTTAACAAAATAATATAAAAAAAACTTATGTAGATAACTGTATATTTAAAATTAAATAGATAAAATAGTTGCTTGAAATTATTTAATTGAAACTTATTTTAAAGTATTGCATATACAAAACAATTCATGATCAATGATGATGAAAAGTAAAGTTCTAAAAGATCCATGTCAATTTTCATACACACATCAATTAAAATATACATCTACATGTAAATATTTTAATCCTAAAAATTGTTGAAATAAATACCATTCAAATATGATACATGAAACATAATTCACATAGAAATTAGAGCATCCAAACAGAAGAATCAAAATGCCTATCCCTCAATTTTAATTATGAGCCCACAATTATTGCAAAACAGAGTGATATTTAGATTTTTTGGTGTGAAAAAACTAATTTTTATTTTCTTAATTTGAATAGAAATTCTAAACTCAGACAAATATTAAATTAGCATGCGACTATTAACCAATTCAAATAGAATTCATCATTTAAACAATAATCCAAAATAATCTTCTTGTGAAATAATAATGTTTTAAAAATCCATTGTTTAACAGTAACTTTAATCAAGCTGATTGAGAAGAGACATGAGGAAGGAACCCTAAAACTTTGTCAATGCCAAAAAATTCCATTTTGAGATTACCTTATAATTATTTGCTGAAGTAGCTAGGTATGTAACTCACCATTCACAATCATGCATAACACGAAATCATTTGCAAGCTTAAGTTTGGGACTAGGTTTTTTGCTACTGACCTTGATGACTAGCGTAGTCCACATCTAGATTAATTTGGGGGCCTTCAATGATAGTGCCGCGATTTCACTTCTACATCACTATATGTTCAAATCCGGAAGCAACAACAACAAGAAAAGAAATCTAGAAAATCTATTCACCTTCTAATGCTATGCTTGTTTATTTAATCTTCTCCAATGTGGTTTACCATATTTATTCACATGTAGTAGGATATTAAATGATTTACCTAATTTGAGTACATGTGTGTTGTTATAATATCTACAAGGATACGATACACAACAATACATGTTGTTTGTTTAAACATATGTGGGGTGTTTGACTATAGTAACAACTTTGCATATGTTAATCATATCTAACATAATCGTCTATATTCGTATTTGGCCCCATGATTTTACGCGAGATGGAAGATTTGTTGTCTTGAAGGCACATTTATCTCACATTTCTTAGTGTTAGAGGAGAGCAGGGGAAAAGCAAGTAGAGATAAGGGCTGGATTTTTTTTTATTTTTTTGGAAGGCCTTATGAAAAGGAGGAGCTCCTTCAACCTCAGGGGGAGGACCCCCTGAACCCCCCCGCCGCTTAGCTCCCCAAGCTCGAGCAAGCAACCCGCTCCACTCCCTCGCTCCCCGGCGGGAGCCTCTATATTTCACTCAATAAAGATAGAGCTGGGAGGAGGTGAAATAGAGCTGGAAGGGTAGCCCTCGTTCTCGGAGCTATTCCTAGATTCAATTCTTGTTCTGTGAGGGAGGGGGCCTACAAGTATAAAGTAATTAGGGGTCTTCTACGGAGAATGTTAGCATTAAGGTAGGCTCAGTAGGGAGACATGGCTAAGTAATGGTAAACAACATAATAAGATCGAGAATAGGAGGTGCACGGGGTGGATGGGAGTACTCACTAATATGCATTGGAAAAATGAGAGTTTCATTTTTGGGAGAAACCGACTCTCATCCCTCAACGAAGATCAACACTCATAACTGAAGCATCAAAAGGTTATGCACTGCTCTTCTTAGACTGGGTAAAAGAAACTTTATGGGCACAATTGTGTCGGCTAATATACTAGAGGAATGGCATGTAACCTATGGTGGTTTTGTAAGTGGTGCGGAAGGGCGATTGATAAGCCCAACCTTTCCCCGTATGCTCCTAGCTAGCCTTCTTTAGCATTTGAACCAGAACCGTATTCGTCAACTCTGCCGGCCCAGCTAAAAAACTATAGGGCGCTAACACACCTCTATTAGTAAAGGGTTCCAAACCTCCGTTTGCTTCAGTAGTAACGAGTCCAGGTTGACTATTAGTATTTATCCAAAACACCTGTTCTCCATTTGCACCAAATAAAGTTTGTCAGAAATTTTCAAAGTTTATGTCATAACCAATTTCCTATAATATTATATTTGGTTAATGAAAAAATGAACAGAATAGTAAAAAGAAAATGAAATTGAAAGAAAAGAAAACCAACCATTGTATGGTGTTTGGATGCTAAAGAGAAATTTTTTTTTTTTTAATTAAAAGAATTTTATAAAATTAAAATAATAATAATATAAACAACAATAATAATAATATAAGAAGAAGAAGAAACCATATTCTACATCATCATGGCAAAGACCTTTGCCAACCATTTGAATCGTATACCTGATCAAATTTTTAACCCATTGCAAAGTTCTTTCATCTCAGGACCCACAATAATCTGTCTTGAGGTCTTAGGCAAGGGGATCCCCTATCTATTAGCTCTTCACAATCTGCAAAAGCTCCGTACTCTCTACACCATTTAGCAATGAATTGTGCAAAAAATAAAAAAGAGATAGAAATTTTCCCATAATTGTCATACTAAGTCTATTTCCCATCATTTTCCATTAAACTTACCCTTAATTGCCATGCTAAGCCTATTTCCTATCATTTTTCCCTTGTGATACTTGTACAAATGCAAAAGCTACCATAGTTGAAGCAAATGAGATTCATGGAATCTCGGGGACTAATTGTAAAGCATCTAACCAACTCGTGAATTCGCAAAATCTGGAATTAAGCTCGCTAGGAGTACTCCTGGACATTTTTAGGAAAATCCTTACCCAATTTCACTTCATAAAAAATCTATTAGTCCTTGATTGATACCTTGGTTTCCCAATGGTTTTTACGGATACATTAAAGATTTCATCAATCGAAAGCTCAAATAGTGGAAGGGTACCCTCCTCTCCTAAGCCGGTAGGAAAATCCTTATAAAGGTGCCCAATGGATACTAACCTACTCCATGTGATGTTTCAAATCTCCAGAGAAACTTTGTGAGGATATTTTAGATCTAGTAAAGAGTATAATTCTCAAAGGCATATACTTCCCTCATTATAGTTTCCTAAATGCGTCGAAAGGATACAGAGCTCTGTGGACGTGTCACAACCTGCTACATAGAAGAAAATTTCTCAAAAATAGAGTAGAGGGTAGGAAATGATGAGTCTATTGAGCTCTAGAGTGCCCCGTGTTGATTATGATTAAATATATTATAAAACTAAATTAAAAGAAATTATTAGATAAACCAAAATTTATTTGTTTAAATCATAATCAACAATCCCCACTCAAGTTAAATTAAATTATTTGAAATAGGATGGGCATCCTGGAAATTCATATGCATAAATGAAAGTATCTCGAGAACTTGAACTTTCACATATTGCAAATTAATCGGAAGTCCATCCGAGAGTGTAGCGAACATATGCTTTGAACTGATGAATATCATAAGGACAACGCGAACTTCTTGCACATACAAAATCTTTTATGAGACTCTTGTACACATTTGCACTTTTAAGCTTGTGCCAAATCCGGATTAGAGTGCGTTCTTGAAATAGCCTGATTAATTTTTATAAACAAAAAAGTGAGGCATCAAGAGTGTTTCTTACATGTTAATCCGACCTTATCAAGTCCAGGGAATAATTCCAACACCCTAGCTTTGAAGCTATAGGTTTTCTTAAAGCCTCTTTCTACAAAGGTCTCATATCTAATTGATCTGTAACAGGGCTACTGGTAGGAGAATATATTCGGTGAGCTCTTTAGTCCTACAGAGGGTCAAGTCATTTGGAGATGGCCTTTAGTACTCTCTTAATAAGTTGGACGAGTATAAGCCCATAAAAACGTTTTCACAGAAAACATACCAAACACAGCCTTATTCTCTTTCTCTACATTTCCCTTGATTGCACCTTGAAATGATATACCAACTCCAAACTGAGTCCATGGCAGTTATACTAGGCCCATTTGCCAAACCGTGTAAAATGGGCCGTCTTGATTCTTGGGCCCAATTGAACACGTGTCCGTTCCTTGTTGTACCTAAGTCTCACGCAAGAATATTCGTACGCGGATAAGGAAGTACATTTCTCCTGAACTGGAGGTTAATTTCTGTCCACCGGCAGTCGCCAGTCGCCAGTCATTCCCTCCAATAACCTTCTCGTTGCAAACAGCCAGCTGTCGGTTATATTATTCCTGAAATACAGAACTCACTCAAGTCCAAATGAAGCCCAACGTGTTTCAGGTTAGCGCGTCTGTGACATCTTTTGACTAAAATACCCTATTGAGATTCCAAGATTGTTAAAAATCTATACACGTTGTTGGGTACTTCAGTATACACTACCAAAGGCAAATTAGTAATTTTCGCATAAAACCAAGAGCATTCTAGAACCCCTTCCCACCGTTTAAAATCTATAAATACCCAACAAGGCCACAAAATAAGTAACAAACATTCTCAGTCCTCGACGGTCATTCATTTTCAAGGAAATTTCATCTTTGCCCCTCTAATGGCGTCTCATCCAGTTCCTCTTGAAGTAGAGGTCACAATCTCCTCGGCAAAAGACCTCAAAAACGTGAACTGGCGACACGGCAATCTCAAACCCTACGCCGTCGTTTGGGTTGATCCTAATGCCAAACACTCCACCAATGTTGATGAGGATGGCGACACTTCTCCTGTCTGGGACGAGACACTTGCCGTTCCGATACCGTGTCCGATCGAGGATTCTACCTTGTCGATCGACATCGTCCATGCCAACGCCAAAGAGGACACCAAGCCCTTAATCGGGTCGGCCCGTGTCCCACTCAGGGAGATCCTCGATGACGTCGGCATCGGAGAGAAAGCCTTCCGTACTTTGCAGCTCAAACGCCCATCAGGTCGACCACAAGGGAAAATTGAAGCCAAAATTACGGTTCGTGACCCTCGCTATCGTGCACCGGACCCGTACTACGCTTCCCCTTATGGAGTCCCACCACCGTCAAGGGACTACCATGCGCCTACTCCGTATGGGTACCCATACGCTGCTCCGCCACCGGTTGGGTACCAATTCAATCCGCCGCAGTATGGGACACAGGCTCTCTATGGGCAGCCGGCGTACGGGCATGAAACGTACGGTGGGGATCATGAGAAGAAGAGTAAGTACGGGATGGGGACCGGTTTGGCTGTGGGTGCGGTTGCAGGGGTTTTGGGTGGGGTAGCATTGGCGGAGGGTGCTGATTACGTGGAGGACAAGATCGCTGATGACGTGGCGGAGAAAGTTGAGGATGATATAGGGTACGATGATGATGATGGTGGTTTTGGGGGTGATGACTTCTAGGAAACGCAATGTGTGATTTATGCGATCCTTTTTCTTTTTCTTAATATAATAGATTATGGGAACTTTATTTTTTCTTTTTCTGTTATGATCACAAAGATTATGCGAACCTTGTGCTTTTTATGGGTGAGGACTTCTAACGTATGCAATGTGTGATTATGCGCACCTTGTGCTTTAAATTATTCTCATCATCATATTTATACAATTTCTTCTCTGTAAAAAGGATAAATAATTAAAGAGGTTTTGGAGCAACGGTTTATCTCTGGAAGATACCCGAGACACATGCACCTCTCTTTGTATGATACGTGAGAAAACTTTTATCTGAAGAGATAATAGCATGTATGCACATTCATTAGTTTAGTTGAGCGGTACACGCACGCCTCTAAAGCCCATCATGTGTCATTTTTCGTAATCATTGATTGTGGTTAAGATTCACACATTCCTAAGATTAAAATAATATTAGAGTGGATTATAGAAAAAATTAACATTGCATAGATTCACTCATTATGTGATTAATTTTTTGTTAATAATTTTTTTTACAAACTAAGGATAAATTAAGTTAATTTTAAATATGAGTGAATCTTAACCACAGTTAATGAATATCAAAGATGACACATGGCGAGCTTTGGAGATGTGTGCACCTCTTCAATTAAATGTGGGTGAGGGGTGTAGCAGGGCATCCCTCTTTTAGAGATAAGTTTAGAGAATATTGTGTGGAGTAATAAAGTGAGATGAGATACACTCATCTCATATCTAGGTGAATTTGAATTTGAAATATATTACTATCAATTTTTAGATTTGATTAGTATTAGATTTGATTTGATTATGATGTGATACTGCTTCTATCTTGAGACTCATGTAATCTCTATGTAATCCGGAGGAGCCATTGTAATCATACAGGCTATTCAATAGAATTCCTTTTTTATTTATTTATCATGGTATCAGAGTGGGTCGATCGGACCTTATTTGAATTTTTCTTTATTTTAATCTTGTTTTTCCGGCAGGTGGTAGTGCCGCCCGTCTGGCCAATACTTTTTTTTTTTCTAAAGTTGTAGTCATCACCAATTCTAGTTGAAATCTCTCTATTATTAATACATTTTTTAGTTTTTTTTTTCTTTAAACGATTAACCGACTTCTCTTTATGTGCTATTGGGGGAGATCATGATAGTTTGCTCTAATGGACCACCGGCTCCGACATACTCTAAGATGAGCAGGATGCGACAATGATAGATTTCACAAACTGACGGTGACCACCAATATGTACAATTGGATTTTCCGATGACTTTTCAACAAAGCTCAATGATCTCGGACTACTTTTCTTTTTTTAACAATTAGAAGATCTTTCTTCAAATGATCATGCAATTGCGAAAGAGTATTAGAGATAGGTTTAGAGAATATTGAGTGGTGTAATAAAGTGAGATGAGATACACTGTATCTCATCTCCTATCTAAGTAGATTTGAATTTGAAATAGATTACTATCAAGTCTTAGATTTGATTAGTATTATATTTGATTTGATTACGATGTGATATTGTTTCTATCTTGAGACTCATGTAATCTCTATATAATCCGGAAGAGCCATTGTAATCATCCAAATTATTCAATAGAATCCCTTTTTCCATCACCCCTCCTAAAAATCTAATTTATCTATAGTACCCCCAACTCATAAATATGACTTATCTATAGTGCCCCAAAACTCGTTTAGAAAGGATAACAGTACCGAATACGTCACAAGTGGAAAAAAATTCCAATGAACTTATGAGAAATGCTAGCCCTACTCTCAGTCAACTCATATTATCACCCTCTACCAACCACATGTGAGAGTAGAGTTTGTTTGAAAGTAGGGCTAACCAGGGGTGGAGCCAGGTGGGGGTCTGTGGGGGCCCACTGAAATTTTTTTAAAAATGATTTTTTTTTAATAAAGCCATGGGAATCCAATTGTGATCAAACTCGGGATAGTTCAATCGCACCCATAAGCCAACACATGTCCCTTTTAATCCCCATTAATTGTGGTCACCCTTGGGGTTCAATTATATAACATTAGTTTTCTTAAAAAAATATTAACCTCAAGGGTTAAAAATTCTTTACTAGAGTTAAATATTTTTCTAATATTTTTTCCCTAAAAACCAAGGTTATATTGTTGAACCCAAGGGTAAGTGAATCTTAATCATAGTTAATAGAAGTTAATAGAATCTTAATCATAGTTAATAGAAGTTAAAAGTGACACATGTTGGCCGTGGGTGCAATTGAACTTTTCTTGAGTTCAATTGCAATTGGTTGTGATTTGATCTCACCTTGAGCTTTGAGTCTGGATCTGTCCAATTGCAATTGAACTTGAGATTTTACTCACAATGGGTCGGGAATTGAAGTGGGAGGGTTAATATTTTTTAAATATTTTTTTTCCTAAAAATCTAGGTTAGATTGTTGAACCTTAAGGGTTAGTGAATCTTACCTACAGTTAACCGGGGTTGAAAGGGGCACATGTTGACCTATGGGTGCGATCGAACTCTCCCCAGTTTAATTGCAATTGAATATGATCCCAACTCCTGAACTTAAAAAAAAAATCTTTTGTACTAAGTTTATTAATTATTTAATCAGGCATAATCACGTGCAAGGGACAGTTGCCATAAAAAAAATTATATTATATTATTTAATTATTTAATATGACATAACCATGAGTCTAGGGGACAACTATCCCTAAACCTTTGAAAATAAAATACATCATGTTATTTAATTATTTAATAGGGCATAGCTATAGAGCAAGGGGACTGTCGTCTCGTAAATAAAGAGAAACAATACATGTAAGATATGTATGAAATGTATGGATGAAATAGCCCAAGAACCTAATTATTAAAAAAAATTTGGGGCTACGCTCATGAATCCCTAGACCCCAAAAATTTTCATACCCACCTAATAATTATCCACAAATCTATCAAAAATTACTACTATGTGCCCCTACTACCCTCCGTCCCTAGAGCTAACACTCCTCATGAAGTAATTTTGTAAAGGAGACTTGATCACAGTAAATTGCCATTGAACTCTCTTCGAGTTGAATCGCACTCCAAGATTAACACACCTTTATTAATTGTAGTTAAGATTCACTAACCCTTAGGTTTTAACAATCTAACCTTGGTTTTAAGAAAAAAATATTAATTTTTTAAAGTTCTGATTGAGAAATTTTAACCCTTAGGATTAATATTTTTTAAACAAAAACCAAGGTTAGATTGTTGAAATGTAAAGGTTAGTGAATCTTAACTACAGTTAATAAGGGTTAAAAGGGACTAGTATTGACGTGTGAGTGAGATTGAACGATGGACCCATTGATCAAGGGAAAAAAATTCTCGAGGGCTACGCCCCCTAACCCCCAAACTCATTACTTTTCTTAATACATGTACTTCGGCCCCCCAAGGAAAAATTCTTGGTTCCATCCCTACCCACGCATCATGCAAAGAGAGGTGCCCAATGTGTAATCTCGGGCATCTACTAGAGAATCCGCTTCCCCAACATGGGCACTTACAAGGCGGTTTAGGTCGAACATGAACTCATGTATGCAGTATTAGATCATTATTATTGTGTTAGACAACTCAAATATGCAGTAGTAGACCATTATTATTGTGTTAGTGCAGTATATCGACTGCTATGATTTATCTCGTGTCTTGTCCTAGGGGCGAAGCGAGGAGATTTTCCTGGGGGGGGGGGGGGACTACATAAATCAATATCTTGAGCCAGGTGGGTAATCTTCTATCACAACTTCTTTCGTCCATTTCAGGTGGAAGTCTTGGGTCATCACATGCCGTCTCAAGTTCAGTCCCAGACTTATCATCCTCTGGACTCAGGAGAGGCGTATGACCCCCCCAACGAGGGCATACCATTCAGGTAGATGGTGCAGTTAATGATCATCTACAGTGTGTGGTAGTAGGCTGTTTTTGTGTTCATAATCAGGGCCAAATTTTGGGATTTGCTACTTTTTGTGCGGCTGGTTCTAGTTCGTTCTTAGCTGAAGTTTTGGCGATATGTCTGAGAATTGTGATGGCTTTCCAGTGGAGGCTTTCCTCCGTCACGATACTTATAGATGCAAAAACCGTAGTAGAAGCTATATAAAATCCAGAATCGTGCATTCCAGCTATTTGTAATCAGCTTCTAGATGTGAAAATTCTGCTGCCTCATTTTTTGGTGCAGGGAACCATGTTTTGTATAGAAATCTTGTATGCTCCTAGGCAACATACCTTGCGTGCTCATGATTTGGCTAAGGCCGCTGTTATTCAAGGCACTTTTGGGTTGTCTTCGTCTTTGTGTTCTCCATAGATTCCAGCTTACCAAAAAAAAAAAAGAATGGGTGTGGGGAACTACATATATCAATATCGAAAAAATAATAGAATTTGGGGTATGTGGCTTTGGGGATTCGAGGGCGTAGCCCTTAGGAATTTTTTTTGGGGAAGTAATAGGTCCATCGTAGTCATAAAATTCGTTAATGTTGCATCCCAAAAAGGGGTCCATTGAAAAGGAAAAAAACATGGTCCTCCCTTTTGATAGTCATTATATAAATAAAATTAAGGAAATTGCTTAATTTACCATGCATTTTCACTATGTAACGAAATGTTAGTCTTCATTGGTTCTGCCCAGCTTTTTAATATCTACTAATTGTATTTAAGATTCACTCACCCCTATGCTCATCCATTTAACATTGGATTTTAGAAAAAAATAAAATAGAATAAGGAAAATAGTTAACGTACCTTGGATCTCCATTTGCAAACCTAAGCTGGTCCTCATTAGTCCATGCCCCACTTTGAAATTCTCACCACAATTGGTGAGTATTAAGAGTGGTGGCGTGGACCAATGAGAACCACCCTTAGGTTTGCAAACGGAGATCTCAGGTATGCCTATCACTGCTCATAAAATAATAATAACTTTAAATTGGTTAAGCTTAACCATGGTTAAAGGGATGAAAAAGGAAGACATTTGATTATGTAGTCAAATGTAGGGTGAGCTAATCACTACTCTAAAATTACTATATTTTTATACTATGAAGATTATTTTTTCACATGTGTGTTTCGTGTTCAATGGAACATGTGCGCCTCCCTTGCTTGACAAATGTCCCTTTTAACATCCATTAATTGTGGTTAAGATTCACTCACCCCTAGGGTCTATACATTTACCCTTGGTTTTTATTATAAATAATTAACTTCTAAGATAATAAATCTTAACTAGGGTTAAAAGGAACACATAAAGAATCAATTCATTTATATTATACGTATATAAAAAGTCTAATATATTTTTGTAGGTCGGGGCCGCTATATACAAATTTTAGATATCATATAGTTTCTTAAAAAGTTATGCATATAATATAATATTAAGTTTTCAAAAAAAATTGGGGGGGCATGCCCCCTCCTCACCCCTGGCTCCACCTGTGCTTGTCCCTGAATAGAGATAGGTACTACCAATCATACCTGTAGGGGTGATATCGAGCAGAGTAGTGGAGGTGTTCAAACTTATTCGTTAATAAAACGAGCTCGAAAATTGAGCTCGAACTTGACTTGTTTATTAAAATGGGAGCTTCACCTAAAATGGCATGCTTTGCATTTTTATTACTAAAATGCCAGGCTTTTAATATATTGATAAAAAAGAAATGCATACTTTGCATTTTTATTACCAAAAAGGTATGTTTTTGACATATTTACCCATTAGTTATTCATATAAAACCCAAACACTAATAAGGGTAATATTGAAATACATACCCTATTTGGTAAAAAATTTCAAATCATGCCCTTTATGTGATATTTTTAATTAAGGGTGACTAAATGGTACTTATCCCTAAAATTAACAAGCACTAGCAAGCACGAGCCGAGATCAAGCTATTCATAAGCAACTTAATTAATTGGATATAGTTATTTATACAAGTGAAAATTTTACCGTATTTTTGCCGTATATGTAAAGAAATTATAGTGTTACCTAAATTTTAGTATACATTTATAATTATATGAATGTATTCTTAGCATATAAAATACATTATATACAATTGATCTTTACTGGTGTGTATTAAATATACTTTCATTTAGTATGTAAATGAAAGTATATTTTAAAGAGGAGTGCTAGCCACTGACGCAATAACTCATTTTTTTTCTACAAATGTAGAGAAGGTGCAACACATGGTGTTGCTACCCTATAACAGGGAGATGGTTTGACACTTATTGTCACCACTTTACCTCTGGGGAAGCTTGCAATTGGGATAACATTTCTGTATTTAAAATTTTTTATTAAGTTAAAATAATCTAACCGGCCAAAAAAAAAGAAGAAGGAAATTCATGAACCTTGCCTTAGTGGATTTTTTTATATCCAGCTGGGATCAAGATTTAAGCATCCATGATCCAAGGTCAATGCCATGCTTGCATAAGACTTGAAGCATGCTGGATCTGCCTGTTTTGAATGAGTGTGGATTAACAAGAGTCCCCTTTTATAGCCTAAAGGGTTATGGCAGGCATGTTATTTTTTTTTTCTAAAAAAAGGCTTCAATAAGTCTTCCAAAAAACATTTAAATATTTTTCTTTTCATATTTTTTAATAGAAATGTTATTGAAACCGGCTTCAATAAGTCTTCCAAAAAAACATTTAAATATTTTTCTTTTCATATTTTTTAATAGAAATGTTATTGAAACCATACAAAGATCCTCTTAAGGGAACACTATACTATACTAGAGTGTCATTACATGAGTTTGGGGGACTAATAGAGTACGTCTATGTTTATGATATACATGAGATGCGCCATATTATTACCATCATTCTAAATCAAATTCCTTCCGATTGTGATGAAGATAATGATATAACATGTTTCATGCATATCATAACCATACATCTATACATATACTCTATTATCCATTACTTATTTATTACACTTTTTTCTTACTAAGGTAACATAACTTGTTTCAGGTAATATTAATATTACTTGAATCATTAGAATTGGTATGTAAAATAACTTGACTCAAGTAAAATAACTTGAAGATGCTTTTTTTTTTTTTTTATAACCATCGATATCCTGAGCCTTGAAAACTTAGACTAATCCCACGGCTACATAGAGAATACACCCACTCCATGCAACCGTTAATGAGGGAAGCCAGGAATCGAACTTGAGACCTTCGATTTGACGGTTCGTCCAAGTGACCACTGGGCTACACCATCAGGGGTTAACTTGAAAATGCTTTTACCAGATAAACAAATAACAATAATTTAGTGTTTTCTAAGATTTGTGACACTATAATATCGTGCCCCCTTAAAAAGGGTCTCGAATTGCCCTATAACTCTATGGTTTCAAACTAATGACATATATCTTTTTAGAAAGGTCTCGAATTACCCTATAACTATATGGTCTCAATGACATTTCTTTTTATTGAAATGAACCAATGGTTGCTGAATAAGCAAAGCTTGCCCATTGATGGTGTGAGTAGTCCGCCACATCTTTGATCTGGGAGCAAGTCCTGAGGGTGTGTGATGGTTGAATTATCCATTAATTTGCTAACCTAGAACATATATTAACCATACTAAATGGGTTGCGGACTAATCGTATATCTTGAGAAAAAAAATGCTAATACATACTCGTTTTGAATTATCAAGTCTACCGACACTAAAAATGCATTTGAATGTGAGGGCATAATATGCACTCTTGAGATTGGAAACGAGGCCTTAAGGGGTTGTTGTTTGACATTGTTCATTTGGAAACGGTTTTTCTTCTTCTGAGAACGGAAACGACTTTTTTGTTCTGTAAAACCATTTGATAACTCAGTTTTAAGGAACAATTTTATGAATCATTACGTTTTAGACACAATTTTAAAAGAACACAAAATAATCAATTCTCATAATCAATTATGAAAAACACGCTTACAACAAATGAAATAGACGGACATAATCATTTTTTAAAAGTATTTTATGACACTTTTATAAATATGTTGATGAATATAAGGTTGGGGACACCCCGAGTTTCAAAATAAAAAATAAAATATAACCATATTTAATGTCTATAATAATTTTTATTTTTTCATCCAAATGTAATTTTGTGAGGTGACGTTTGGATAAGATTTTATAGCCAAAATCAATTGTGATAAGAATTGATTGTGTAAAATTAATGAGTAATGCTATGTCTACTTTCCGACTGTCCACTCTAAGATAGTTTTTTTTTAAAACAAAAAAATAAAAAAAAAGCGATAGGTCCCACAAAAAAGTCATACTATTTTGTTTTCTTGTACAAAAATAGAGGAGCAAGGTTTTAAATATCGAAATTTGCAGAGATTTCAGTTTGCCAACCCTAATTGAAATCCCGAAAAATTGTAGGATCTCGACGAAATTTCGAATTTCGAAATATTAATATTTTTTTAATTATATATATATGTTAAAAATAATATTTTATTAAAATTTTATATATTTCTATAAATACTATTACTTTATTTTTAAAATTAAAATATAAATTTCCGAAATATCGTCGAAATTCCGAAATCTTTGAAATCCAACATTTGACTCGAAATTTCGGCAGAAATCTACTTTGTATCGATGTCGTTGGGTTGGACGAAACCGAGATTTCAACGAAATTTAAAACCTTTTAAGGGACAGTGAACAATCAGAAAGTGGGCATAGAATTGCTCAAAATTAATTATCAAATAATTACTTTTACAAATAATAGTATTTGGGGAATACGAAGTTGAGAGCCCTATTATGTTTTTCTTTATAATTGATTCTGACTTATAATTATCAAACAGGTTTACTCCACAAAATTAATTATAAAAATAAAAATTTATAATTATAATTTTTTTTTGATAAACAAGTGTATATTGGGTCTTTGACTCAGAATTCATCCCACATGCTGGCTGCTGCACAGATCAACCCCCCAAGACCCTAACAAGTGCAACCGATAGTGAGGGAACCAGGTATCGACCTCGAAACCTCCGGTTTACGGCTGGTCCGTTTGGCCACTAGGCTACACCTCCAGGGAATCAGAATGGATGCCAAACCGCTCTGAATGGCAAAATTAAGGACCTGACACTTCATCAACCGGATCCACAGTGCTTGATCTGGAGAACGTACCGATGTGTCCAAACACCCCCGTAAGAAACTCAATTCCCACACGAAATGCCAGGAGAACTGGACAGTCCAAACCGCTGAATAATGATGAGCAAACGGAGCAGCTCTTCTTCATCCCTGGTATGTTTAATTGTTCTTCTCATCTTATTTTTTACCGAAAATGGTGGAATTGTTAGAGTTACAGAGGGAGGAAAGGGAAGAATTCATATCCCAGATGAGTTAGAAGACGTGGTAGACGATGAGGAAGATGATTCCTGGAAGGAATGGGGCAAAAAATCGACCCCATCAAAAGATTTCGATCCCCCACCTGTGGATTTTTCCAGGATGGAGCTGCCTGAGATTCAGGCCGAAATGATGAAGCGACATTTCGGGCCGTCATTTGGTTTCGTTAAGCTTCAATTAGGCGTTCGTCGTTCTGCGGTACCCAAATCTTTCCCCCTTTTTTTTCATGGAAATCGTGGGTATGATGGGTTGGGAGTCCCAGATATGAATTGGGTATTCGCCCCCAAAAAAAACGAATTTTTTTTTTTTGTTTGGAAATATTTAACATGAATCTAGATTGCATCTTTTGTTCTTAGTTTTAGTTTTTTTCTCTATCTGATGTTCATAATTTCATATTATTGCTGGCTTGCTTAAAAAGGATGGTCTCACTAATCTGCTTAGAAAATTTGAAGAAATATGGAGAGAGAGAGAGAGAGAGAAGAATTATCTTATTATTATTATTATTGTTTAGAGTTCTTTATCATTTGGCCATGGTTATAGAGAATCCTTTGTAGTAAAGCATTTGATGGGTATTATTAATTATTCGCTAATTTGTGGGGAAAAGGAGATCTCATGAAGATTATCATGACTTTGCACTTACAAATTTTCCAGGAGATGGTGGCTGAGATTGCTATGAAGTGGACAAAGGTTCTTAGAACCGGATCCATTGAGGCTAAGTTCATGGGTGTCGATTTGAACACAATCATGTTCACCATGGAGAAGGGGCAGGACATAGCAGAGGTATGCTTTATAGCTATATATCAAAAGGTTAAGATTTTCTGATCAGTTAAGAATTTAAGTTTTTTTGCACTATGCGTCACTCAAGAGATGGCCCACTAATCTAAATTTTAAGATTGATGAGCTGAAAGGAGATGTTTCTCTGTTAAAGGTTCATCCGGGTTTCGGGTGTTGGGATTCAAGAATAATAATGTTAAAACAAAACAAGATTATTCAAATCCTGGATCTAGACCATGCAATCAACTTTTCTAGAATTCATAATCAAAGGCAAACAAGGATTGAAAGAGATAATCTCATACCTTTCGCTGGAATTTCCCTATTCCCTTCAAGGTGTGATGTTGTGTTTCTCGGCGCTTGAGAGGGATGAGAGGGTCTTCTCTTTTCTCCTTAGGTCTGATTCAATGGGGCTTCCAATTGACGTAAGAGAAAAGAGGGACCCCCTCTTTGCTTTATATACCCTTGGAACCCTACCCATCATAAGATCCAAAGGTTAAGAGGGATCACACCAAAGATCTAACGGTCGCCAACCCTGACCATGTTGTTAGCTTTAATAACACTTAAATAGTCCCTGTTTGATCACATCTCTTTAGTGGGACCCATTATCCTTAACATTCTCTATTGACAGCAATATAATCCGAGTTTTGAAAACTAAGGATTGCGCCAGACCACATGGGTTTTTATTTAATAAGAAAAACCCTAACAATCTCCCACTTGGTCGAAAAAATCCTTAAATAAAATAAAATGACTTTTCGGATTGAACAACCTTAAAAACATGAGTGACCACTCTTTTAATTTTGAAAAACATTGCTGTCAAGAATTAAGTGTTCTTTAACTGTCACTTTGATTCAAAAGCACCACTAACGGTGATCATGGAAGCATTTAGCATCTACTAGTGTTCATTTACTATGATACAAGCCACTCCATGGTCAAACAGCTAGTAATACTAATGTTTCAGAGCGGTTCTTTATGGTGGCAAGGTATGGTGTGATATGGACTATACACAACCTTATGTGATCAAAATGTATACGTCCAAAAATTGTCCACGCTACATGCATTTAAGCATATGCATGTCATTCCGATACTTTACGGCAAACATCACCTTGTATCCAGAATGAAGGCCTCAAACATGGTGCCCAACCATGTTCAGCCCAAGCAACTTGAGAGCTTTGTGCGAGGCTCTCGGGCAAACCTGACATCAATGACATCCGTCATGTGAAGTCCATCACTTGATGTCTTTACCTTTTGCACGTGCAGTCAAAACATAACATAATCAAATGATGCATCAATTATTTAATTTGCATAACCATAACATATCAATATCTGAGAGTGTAAAACAATGACATGTATATCATATAAATGTCTGAAATATAAATCAATGAACAATACTCCCACTAAATAAAAGAATCAAACGATTCTAAAAGGTTCCATAATAGTGACAAGTTCTTTAAAAAATTTCTGGTGGAGAGTTCTTTACTTAATGGGTTCACAATCCAAACATGCAACAACACAGAATCTGATGAGGATTTCAAATTATCTTGAAATCAAGCAAAATCAGAGTCTGAATAACTTTTAAATTTCTAGTTCGATATATTTCTTGTAAACCAAACTGAAATCCTATGAGATAACTCCAAACGTCTAGAAATATGATCTCTGGTAATCTTGATATCCAAATTATAACTTACAAACCTGCTCCCACTGACCTTAACATATGTCTGATATTAACAAACATACAAAACAAGAATGATATAAAATATAAGTCTAAAGTCAGCTAATAAAGATCATCCACTAATATATTACTACCAACTGTTTGAAAAATATGTCTGATGGAGAGTGTACTCCCCTCAATGATAAAATTAAACTGTATCCAATCCTATAATATCTCGCCTAAACAACGGCACAATGAAAATAACATCTAATAGTAAAAACCAGAAACAAAGTCTAATACTAATCAGCAAGTTCCAACAGCCTCTAATACTGTTGGTGTAGAGTTCTTCAAAAATCAGCAGCTCATCAGCCTTGGCGCTTCGCCGATGAATGAACTCCTTTGTTCTTCTTGCACCAATCCTTATATTTGAAACAGTTTCTTTTCATGTGACCTTTCCCCTTGCAGAAGAAACACTCAATCTCCTCTAGTTCCTCAGTATTATCATTTCCCTGAAATTGATGTCCCGAACTCTGTCCTAAATTATGACCTGAACTCTGTCTTGAATTTTGTCCTTGCCTGAAATTTTTTGAATTAGATTTCTTGAACCCTTTATTCTTAAAATTCTTCTTACTACCAGAATTCACAGCCAAGTTCGCATACTCAGCTTTCCCACGCTTCAAGCGCTCTTCCTCACTAACACACACAGCTATCAGTTCATGCAGATCCCACTTCCTATCCTGTGCACTGTAATTAACCTTAAAAGCATCAAATGATTCAGGAAGTGAGGCTACAGCCAAATGCACCATGAGGTCATCCTCAATTGTCAACCCAAGCTCTCTAAGAGAGATTATTAACTTAGATATCTTCAAGATGTGCTCCCGAACATTTCCAGCACCATCATACTTCAATGAAATCAGCTGAGTCAAACAACTGTACTGACGAGACCTAACAGATCCCATAAATTGTTTCTTGATAGTCTCAAGAAGAACCTTAGCTGTATCAGCAGCAGGAATACCACCTCTGATGGCTTCTTGAACAGAAGCCCTAATGATCATCATGGCTATCCTATTGGCCTTCTCCCATTTCGAATACAAAGACTTATCTGAATCTGAAGACTCAGCAGTAGGAGTAACCGGCTTTTCCTCCAGTAGGACAAAGTCGTAATCAAGGCAACCCAGAACTGTATCTAGCTGCATCTTCCAAGAACTATAGTTTGAACCATTCAGAGGTTCAATCCCAGTCAAATGTTTCTGAACAACAGACCCATCCATATCTGAAAATGTCAATGTTTTACTATGTTATGGTATGTCTAACAAATTATTGCACAAATTATAATAATTTACTTTATACTTGTCCTTGCATGACTTTATTTAAGCTTTATATTTCTAATCCGGTCTTGGGGTTAAGCCGGATAGCTAAAGTGGTTTACTTTAAGATTGCTTACTTCCACTTTACGGGACAGGTGGGCGCATCATCTAATCACACCTTTGGGCAAGAGATTTCGACATGCAATTCACCCCCCAATTGGCAACAATAGTCGCGCACAAAACTGATCTATCACGTATTGGATTGATTAGGACACTTCCACACCTTTGGGCAAGAGGGTTATCCTTCTCTCACCGCTACGCACAAATCATTCTGCCCCACTCAGTCTACAAGAAGTCCCTAGACACCTTTGGGCAAGACTAGTTATTCAATGTAGGTGAGTGCAAACTCGCGATCTTAAAGAGATTGAAATCCCTAAATTCGAAAAATCATAACCTCCATAGGACGGTCACCTTTAGGCAAGACAATCTAACCTGCTTTGGTTATGACCATTCGAACGAACGCCTTACAGATCAAACCTAAACCCCATAGGATGATCTAACTTTAATTCTTAATATTAATTTTGGGTAAAAGCATCAAGTTTTTCCTTTATTTAATGTCAAAACCATAGGAAAATCATATTCATGTATTAAAACAGCTATTTACAGTGCTCAGAAGTCAAAATGGACCCCAAAAACGGAATCAGAACACCCAAAAACCTCAGGATAGGTCGGACACTCTCTCAAGAAATGTCTTGGGGACGTGTCACGCACAGGGGACACTCCCTGCAAGTGTCACGCGCAGGTAGTGCGCGTCACGCACGGAAACTGTGATCCACGCGCGGTGGTGCGCCTCACGCGCACGGAAATGGCTCACGCCCGTTCTGCGAGTCACGCGCGCGCGGTTCGACGCTGTCACGCGGTCCGGTCTGGGCCTTGGTTCGGTCCGGTTGGTTCAGCCATCGGTCTGGTTCAGTATTTGATCCGGTTGAACCGGTACGGCCCATAGAACCGGGTTCTGTTAATTCGGGTCGGGTTATGACCCATTCGGTTCGGCTACTATATGGTTCGGGTCAAGCTGTATTCGGGTTTATGGTCGGGTTTTTTCCGGATCCGTTCAGATCTACCCGGTTCGGGTTATATATTGGATCGGGTTGATCTAATGGACTCGGGTCAGAGGGTCAGGTTGACCCTCGTGACCTTGTCTCCTTCACCCGAACATATTAAATTTTTTTATTTTTTATTTTTTATTTCCAAACCCTAAACAGTATACTGTTAACCCTTCTTATGGGGGCTCTACCGGCCACCTCTCCGGCTGCCGCCGGTGCCAAACCGACGGCCACCCTCAGGCGACCAAAACCTCACCGCCGGCAGCGTTCTCCGGTGACGGACGGCGGCGGAATCGCCGTCCAACCAAAAACAGCCAAAAAACCCTTTTTTTTTTTTTTTTTTTTAATTTCTGAAAATTTCTTTACTGTTAACCTTTACTCCGATTCACTCGGATCCTAGATACGTTATTAAAAATCCAAAAATTTATTTCAAAACCAATTAAAATTAATTATCAAAAAAAAAAACGAAATCAATCTCTTTATCTTATTTACCTTTAAATTTCTATTTCTCAATTTCCTTAAATCCGAATCACAAGATCAATAAAAAAAATGGATTATTTAGATCCGAAAATAAAACCCCACTTAAATTTGATTATTAAGAAAAATTAATCACAAGGTCAACCCTGTGCTCTGATACCAATTGTTGGGATTCAAGAATAATAATGTTAAAACAAAACAAGATTATTCAAATCCTGGATCTAGACCATGCAATCAACTTTTCTAGAATTCATAATCAAAGGCAAACAAGGATTGAAAGAGATAATCTCATACCTTTCGTTGGAATTTCCCTATTCCCTTCAAGGTGTGATGTTGTGTTTCTCGGCGCTTGAGAGGGATGAGAGGGTCTTCTCTTTTCTCCTTAGGTCTGATTCAATGGGGCTTCCAATTGACGTAAGAGAATAGAGGGACCCCCTCTTTGCTTTATATACCCTTGGAACCCTACCCATCATAAGATCCAAAGGTTAAGAGGGATCACACCAAAGATCTAACGGTCGCCAACCCTGACCATGTTGTTAGCTTTAATAACACTTAAATAGTCCCTGTTTGATCACATCTCTTTAGTGGGACCTATTATCCTTAACATTCTCTATTGACAGCAATATAATCCGAGTTTTGAAAACTAAGGATTGCGCCAGACCACATGGGTTTTTATTTAATAAGAAAAACCCTAACATCGGGTCTATCAAATGTTTTCCTGGCATGATTTTGAGTTTTGGTTGATGGGTAATCTGTTAAAATATCAAGTTTCCCTTTGGGAAAACATGTGTTGGAGATCCCTGCATTCTCATGTAATTTCCTTTCCTTTTCTCTTCTCTTTTTGTTAGTTGAAAGACTTTGTACTGAACCATCCGGAGGCATATGAGATCAAGATAGGCGATCAAGTTTATCGAAGGCCTGGAGATCCTCCTTTGGAGGAAGTAGTTGAAATGCTCCACAGCAAGAAAAGTAAAGCCGATGACTCTAATCCCCTTGAGGAGCATGAACATCTAAAAGATGAGTTATAGTGAATGGTTTCTCTCTTATTAGTCTGGAATTCTTGCTAATGTACAAGTACATAGCGTCATTCGCTGTTTGTTAATTGATTCACATTCTCAGAGAAACTGGTTTCTCTTTATGTTTTTGGTAGACCTTTTAACCTTTTTATATGATCATCATCAATTGCTTGCCTTCAACCTGTGGTCTAATATAGCAGTACTTGAATATTTGTGGGTTTTCCATGTCTATGAGCCTGCAAGCCCAAGTTGTTTTTCAGCTTATATAGTTGAATTAAGTACAGTTTGCAACCTTCACTCTCTATATAATTCAATCATAAAACCAAATGGGTCCGAATCACCTCACATCTACTTAATGATCATATCAAATCCGAATTATCTGACATCCTCCGCGAGGTGTTTGGGTTGTAATGGCTGTTGCCTCCTAAATGAAAATGAGCTAACATTTTGAAAAAAAAGAAGGGTTTTACAGGACCTCTGAATAATGGTTCAGAGTCTTCAGACAAAATGACTACCCACTGGATGGTTTATATCATTTGAATATGCACTGATTTTTTTCCAACTAGGAGATCTCTTTGGTGGGTCTTGATGACTAAATTACCCAAATCTGTCTGAGTGAACGGTTGGTAGTCCCACATCGACTATTTAGTCAGTTGGATATCTCAATGTCCTTTTTCATCCTTTTTTTATATATCTTTGACCAATTCAATTAATCGTGTTCACGATTTCAGATCGTGATTAGCGCAGTACGAACGGGTGTAGTGCTCTTTTCTCCTTCTGTTACGCTATCTTATGGGGACTCTTTCTCTTCTGCTGGATGTCCATTTAAGGACTCTGTAGGAACTGGTTTTACAACAGAAAGAAAACACTGCCTCTTCTTCCTTGAATATCATCTCTGGTTTTATGATTTTGGGCTGCCTTCTTAGATGAGTTCAGTGTGCCTCTAGTTTGTGTGTGCACGATCGCCGGAGAAATCTGCTGTTGTACCCTGGAGTCCTCACGCCTTAACACCCCTTTGCACCAGAGAAAGATACTTGAGGGGGCGGAATAGAATTTAAGGGCATATTACTTACCGGATTTGTAGTTCATACTTTAGGATACTGTTATTCCAGAATATTAGACATATAACATTTATATCATTTGAATGTGCGCTGATTTGTTTTGGCTAGGAGATATCTTTGGTGGGTCTTGATGATTAAATTACCCAAACCTGTCTTAGTGAACGGTTGATGGGCCCATTCGAGGTATCATACTACGACACAATGTAAAATTCCAGCTCTGCTTATTCATATGTTTAAGTCTAGGTGCAAGGGACCTGGTTAGTGGGTTCTTTGCAGGAGATCTTCCATACTGAAATCCTATCTGATATGATGACCATAAGCACCCGTTCCACTGCATTCTTTTGACCAACTAGGAAAGATGAATGATGATCTGTAAGTAGTCAACTCAGAATTATAGTATGATTGCATATGATATCAGTAACAAAAAAAAAGAAACTTTGCTAACACTGAATTTGATTACTAGCAGAGTATTAAAAAATTTTCAATGGTGATCTGGGTTAATCCTCTGTCCAGAATTTTACGAATAATCTAAATATCTCAGCCTTGGAATTTCTGTACTCGGTTCTGCATATTACTTTACCAGATTTGTAGTTCACACTTTAGGATACTGTTATTCCAGAATATTGGACATTAAACATTTATATCATTTGAATGTGTGTTGATTTTTTTCGTCTAGAAGATCTCTTTGGTGGGTCTTGATGATTAAATTACCCAAACCCGTCTGAGTGAACGGTTGATAGGTCAATTCGAGGTATCATACTACGACACAATGTAAAATTCCAGCTCTGCTTATTCACATGTTTAAGTCTAGGGGCAATGGAGCTGGTTAGTGGGGTTCTTTGCAGGAGATCTTCCATACTGAAATCCTATATGATTTGATGACCATAAGCATTTGTTCCACTACATTCTTTTGAACAACTAGGAAAGATGAATGATGATCTGTGACTAGTCGACTCAGAATTATAGTATGATTGCATCTGATATCAGTAACAAAAAAAATAATTTTGCTAACACTGAATTTGATTACTAGCAGAGTATTTAAAAATTTTCAATGGTGATCTGGGTTAATCCTGTCAAACAAATTCCACTGTGAAAGTATGGATTTATTTGTTGATTGCATTTAATCTGTACATAATAGGAATAATAATGGTGGAATGAAGGAAACGGAGCAAAGAAGACAACTATATCAGCTTCTACCAAAGGCAGAGAGCTCCAGAAGATTAATCCTCCCAATACTTGCTACTTCCTTTCTGTTTTCCTGACTGTCGTACCCCCAGTCCCCTGCTTCAATCACAGTTACCAAGTTGGGGTTCATGAATTATTCGCTGAAGGAAAATTTTGGAAAAAATCGATGAAATTTGGAAATAATTGGGGGGTAAGATACGAAAAAAAATATAAAATAAAGTTACTAATTATGAAAATTATAAGAAAAGAAATTCATATATTAGATATTTACTCTAGATTTTTCAAAAAGTCATGAATGATTCGTGTTTAATTAATAAAATTTGCGACTTTTCAAAAGTCAGAAATACTTGAAAGGAAAAAGTCACGCATTCTTCAGCCGGCTTGTTAAAAAATCGGAGAACTTTGTTATTATGACTTCAATTATACCCATCTGAGCCAGCAAACCCACATACCACACTAGAGCACAATACAGATGCGAGAAGTGACAGAAGATATTACCCAGATGCAAATTACATCTGTCTAGTTTAGACTCTTTGATGAGATTCTTTACAGTCATGAGTTGATCTTCCACGAAGAGGTTGAAAAGATTTAACTTTTCAGACGCGTGTTTCGCTTAAAGTAGCCAGAAGAGTGATGCTACTGTTTTTGAGCATGGACCAGCAGATCGAATAATAAAATGATTTCATTAACTATACATTTCTGTTCCTATTTATTGTTAATCATCAAAAGATCTTACAGGAGTGTTAGACCCCTGGTGTTCTGGTATCCTTTGAAGCTGCTTCAACACTTCTACCTTCAGACTGGGGAGACATCAGGCCATCTGACTGCACTACTTTCACAATAAGAAGTTTATACTATCAAGCAAACATTAGTCTTTCATTCCACTGCAGAGCCAAATATATTCGACTACTGTATGTAAAACCTAAACTTATAAAAAACCTGGGACGGCGAGTCCAGCTGCACCTAGCTTGCATATCAAACCTTGGTCATAAGATGGGGATCATGTCTAAAGAAATTGTGTAAATAATTTCCTCGTTGGTGTCATTTTAGTCACAAAAATTCTGATATTGCCAGGTGAACTTTGTTTCTTCACATCCAACCGATAATTGAATCATATGAGAAGATTTGCTGTCTTTGAAGAATTTCAGAAACAATATAGACAATATGAGTTAGAGAATTGTGGAATTTTTACACCGAAATTAAGGGTGTATACCCAGCAAAGACATCCGAACGAAGGCATTCTTATCTCCAGCAGCAACCTCACAAAAATACATGTTCATATTCAGTTTCTACCATAGGCCAAACCTGTTACAGTATTACTGTATAAGGAATTGGTTAGCTCTAACTCTCTATATCTTCTCCGTCTCTATCTCTACTAATATGATGAGAATTCTAGATGTTCAAAATGTTGATTGAAAGTATAATGTCTAAAATACCTTTACATAAAATGATTATATATAAAGGTGCAAAAGAAAATTTGTAAAAAGCTAAATTTTTTGTAAGGGTAGATTTGTCATTTTATCCTTCCACTTTCTCTCTCCCAAGTCTCAATCATTCTCACGTCATTTCCTCGCTTACTCTCTCTCCCTTTCCCACCCCACTCTCTCCTGTATAGAGATTGAATCAGCCAATCGTGATTGAACTTGAGTTCAATTGCACTCACATTCAATCGCACCCTCATGTCAACACATGCCTATTTTAATTCTTATTAACCGTAGTTAAGATTTATTGACCCTTAGGGTTCAATAATCTAATATTGATTTTTAGAAACTATTTTTTTTTATAAAAAATAAGCTTAGGTTAACGTGTCCCCTTTAACCTTTATTAATTGTGGTTAAGATTTATTAACCCTTAGGGTTCAACAATCAAATCTTGGTTTTTAAATTATTGTTTTTAAAAATAATCGTAGGGTTTAAATTTTTTAATCATTGGGTTACTTTTTTTAAATATTTTTTTTCTAAAAACTATGGTTAGATTGTTAAATCATAAGAGTTAGTAAATCTTAACCACAATTAAGATGAGTTAAAATGTATACGTGTTGACTTGTGAGTGTGATTGTGCTCTCCTTAAGTTAGCCAGAGGCCAACATGTTTCTCTCCCTTTCACACACGTGCATCACGTTGGTCACACTAGCATGACTCTTTCTTCTCTCCCTCCCTCTCCCTCTCCCTCTCCCTCTCCCTCTTCCCTATCTCACGTGAATCGCACGTGCAGCCCACTGGTAACTTACCAAGGGAAGTTTTATCTTGATCTTACAGAGAATATCACAAATTTAGTATTCTCTTATTTACCAAATAATTGGGACGAATTAATGATGATAGTGACATTATGTTATTAACAGTTGGGAGTAGAAGTTGAAAAATGTTCCATTCATGGAAAGAATCCTAGTGGATTGGTCAGCAAGTATTCAAATGCCACTGACATTACGTTATAACAGTCTTTACACATTCTGCCTGTTCAAACTTTAAACCCCTTTACAATTTTCCATCTCTTTCAAACAAATCGTATTCGTTAATCAAATATTAATTAATAACATATACAAAACAACACGTTCACCACGACATTACAGATAAATTTATATATTTAGTGTTTTTTTTTGAAAAATAAAGGAGAATAGCACAGGCCAACTTAACCTAGCAGCCTATTATATGTTAAAAAAGATATGTAAAATAAATCATATCAATGGCTAAATGACTCTATTAAAATTTAAAAGTGAGACCCTCAGATGGTGGGTCCTCAGATTTTCTATTCTCTGCCTTTGAAGTTGATGTTACTCACAAAGGCGGTTGTTTTACATATATTATTTGGTTTAGAGTCCTGAGAAGGGTCCTCTTCTAACCGCAGTGTCCCCGCGTCCCTTTTAACAATTAATTATTTAACTATGGTTAAACTTAAGTAAATTAAAATTTATAATTTTGCTTTTTGTTTTTTAAAAATCATGGTTAGATTGCTTAACTGTAGGAGGTGAGTGAATCATAACCACAGTTGATGGGTGGTAAATAGGGGGCGTGGACCAATGAGATTACGGGATCAGCTTCTAAGCTGACTCTGGGTCCGTTTTCCATTTCCCTTTGGTTTAGAGCTGGGGTCCTCTTCTAAGCTGACCGCAGTATCCCCGTGTCCCTTTTAATGTGTTGTAGATAGTCTGTACACCGCAGTGTCCCCTTTGGTTTATACGTGTTGTAGATAGTCTGCTTTGCTTCTAAGTATGAACATTTGCTGATAATTTCACTTGTACTACAAGGTTAGAAAGTGTTCTCTTCTTGCAAGTAAAATCCAAATTATATGGTCTGGCCTATAAAGGCCTCTGCTAGTTCCTTTAATTCCTTCTCATTGAAGAACTGAAGCTAAATTTGTGCCTCTAAGGTTCATCCAAAGGTTAGTCCCTTATCATAAATTTATGCTCATTTCATCTCCTTTTTTTTTGAAGAAATTTGAATTAACATGTTTTTTTTCTTCTTCGCAGCAGCGTGACTTAGCATCTGAAACAGGGCGATGAAGATAAAATTTAGCGTTTGCATTAGAAAATATCTTTTATGCAGAGGTACAAATCTTTCCGGTTCTTTTTCATATACCCTTAGAAGGAACATGAAATTAACCTTTGTTTCCAAGCCATCTAAAAGGGCACCATCTCTATAAGTCATTATTATATTTTGTCATTTAAGAAAAATACTCGGATATTTTTTTTGTTAGCTAGCAGAGAAAAGCAGATGTAAAGATCAATTTTATTGTCATTTGGTAAAAGCAAATGTAAAGAGGAGTTTTGCACCATTTCAGATTACAAGTAAAGGCTAATAGTACATCCTGTTTTTACCGATACTTAGGTGGCGTTTGGTTAGATTTCCCATAGAAGAAAAATACTTCCTCAGGAATTACTTTGCAGAAAATAACTCCTCAAGAAGTCTGAAAAAGTTATTTGATGGATAAAATAAGGTTTGGTTTACACATCTGAAAAATGACTTTTAAAAATCTAAAAGTTAAGTTTGCGTTTAGTTTACATTTACAAAAAAATAATTTTTAATTTTAAAAATCCAAAAGTCTAGTTACCTAATGACTATAACCTTAAAATTGTAAGGATAAGCAACACCGGCCATTGTGTCCATGCCCAAGAAAGGAGAAATGACGCCTTGTCAGCTAACAAAACAAATCTTTATTAACTCACATGAGATGTAGGTTTGTTAGTGAAGTGACGCCATATCCTTCATGTTTGAGCGATAGCGCATCATTGTTGCTCATCTTCTATCCTTTAAAATAACACTTTTTGTCAAATATTGCAATAATATGAGTTCTCCTATGTAAAATCATATTTTTTTTTCTTTTTTTAAAATTCAATATATTAAAATATGATTTTTTTGGCATCAGAAAAATGGTTAGGCCACAACCCGAGTTAGTAGTCTTTGTATCTGTTCATTGGTTAAAAGTTAGATGATTAACATTTTAGTTGTGCCAAACGGTAAACTTTTTCAACCTCCACACAAACTCGTGAAAATCAATCTCAGACCCACCCAAGCGAGGGATACACACATTGCCACTCTAGTACTAATGGGCTGATTTTTTTTTTAAAAAAAACTCCGTTATGTGATAATAATAATAATTATTTTAGACTATGATAATATGGATCTGGATCTGGGTCCAGCAATTAAAGTATGAAATCGAGGGCTCTGTTCATAGTTTTTTTTTGGGGATAATCCAGCTCTGTTCATAGTTAATATGTGATCGAGGCAGCATTCTGATGGGGTGGTTGATTTTTGGGCCACATATGGGAAACAGGACAGGTTGCCCATTTGTCTCGGGGATTGTTCAATTGCACCACCCACATGTCTGGTCAACACATGTCCCCTTTAATCTTTATTAATTGTGGTTAAGTTTCACTAACTCTTGGAATAATCTTAGTTTTTTTTGGAAAAAATATTAACCTTAAGAGTTAATTTTTTTTAAGAAATATTTTTTCTAAAAACTAAGATTAAGTTATTTAACCTAAGGGTTAGAGAATTTTAACCACACTTAATAGGGGTAAAGGGTACATGTGTTTAGGGCTGTCACAGGGTAGGCCATGGTAGGGCCTAGGTCTTACCGGGTCCGGCCCTTATTCACTGAGGTGAGGCCCTAGCCCAAACCTAGCCCCCAGAAGGCCTAAATTGGTTAGGCCCAAACCCTACCCTCAACGGCTAGGGTTGAAAGAACAAAAAAAAAAAAAAATATATATATATATATATTTATATATATATTATGTTTTGACGATTTTTTTCTTCATTGATTGCTAATTTAACGTATAATTCTCATAATTTATTCAGGTTTGGGACTAACAATGCAACTCAAAGATCAACACGATGAAGTTTTAATACCATTTGATCGTCAGTATTAGTGCACCCCAAATTATTATCATTAAATTTTTAGTATTAATATTGTTATATTTATTTTAAAAAGTTATAACTTCCAAGTAGTAACAATAAAAGATGATAGAAAGAGGATAGTTTGTTACACATACACAAAGTAAGTCTTAGTATTATATTTTTTTTCATAAGAAAGAAAGAAAAACGTTACAAGTTACCATATTAGAAAGATTATAGACATATATTACATCATAATGTTAGACACAAAGTAAGGCTTAACCTCTTATATTATTATAAGCATTAAATTATTAAATTATATATGTGATATATTATAAATAGTATAACATATAAAATGGAAGGCTGGGTCGAGTACTTATCAAGCCCGGCCCTCAACTTTCAAAATTAGGTCTGGCTTGGCCCTAGGGCTTAGAAAGCCTTCTATTTTGTGGGCTTTAGAAGGCTAGGCCGGGCCCTTCATCAAGTGGCTTGATTGACAGCCTTACATGTGTTGACATGTGGGTGTGATCGAACTCGAGGCTGTGATCGAATCACTCCCCCCAGTTTAATCACGATTGGATGTGGTTTTGATGTTTTTGGTTGAAATAATATCATGTAACTAATATATACTCTGTAAACACACATCCATACCTAAGATGGCCGCTAAGGGGCCATGAGGATAAGTCAAGCAACCACTCCAAAATGGCCTTATACACACACCCCCTAAGAATCCCCTTAACGCAAGCGGTAACACAAAATCAAATTGGTTTTTTTTTTGTGTTAAAAAAATGTTTATTCTCTCCTAGTCTCGTGAATATAAACTATAAACTCACAACAAACATTGTTTGACATGGTGCAGTGTCTGGACCAGACAATCCCAACAGCCCCAACGAAATCGATATCCGCGAAGAATACGCCAACGCCTTCCGTACAGAATCCTACGTCGATTTTTGGACAAGGGTTCTCGCCTTGACCCACGGAGATGCTGCCACGTGTTTACCCGCAGAATCCACCACAGCTGTGAGACTCTCGTCATACCGACTTTTCGCCGAGCAGCTCTTGGATCCGGACCAACCAACGGTCACCAAAATCCTGGCTTTCTCTCAGTCTAGAAACCTCTCTGAAAACCACCGTCTCCTCTCCGACTACTTCTCCAAAACTGCTGACGCTTCTATCCTATGCGGTCTCTTGTTAAAAGACATCGATAAAACTCGTGTCCAATACCGCCCTCTCAAAACCACCATCAACTCCATCGAAACCACCTTACTCTCGCCGGGGAACCACTTTCCGGGTTTTTTCAACCGCCTTACCAAATTCTCCAACTTCTTTAATCCATTTGGCTCGTCAGCTTCATCTCCACGTCGGTTCCGAGAAGTGCAAGCTCGCTGCACCGGCTTGCTCGAACGGCTTGAGGCAAGCCGCGAGAAGGCTCGCTCAAAGCTCCGGATCCTTAACGGCATGAAACGTGGGTTGGCTATATTTATTGTGGCGTTAACGGCTTCACTGGTTGTAATTGTGGTGACACACGGATTGGCGTTGCTGGTAGCTGGGCCGGGTTTCATGACGGCTTCATTTCAGCTGGTTTCAACGAGGAGGTTGGCTAGGATGTCGGCTCAGCTTGATGCAGCAGCTAAAGGGACTTATATATTGAATAAGGACTTGGATACTTTAAGCCGGCTGGTGAATCGGCTACAAGATGAGCTGGAGCATATGCGTGCCATGGTTCGGTTTTGGTTAGATCGGCGAGAGGACCGGCTGAATGCGACCGGAGAAGTGGCACGCCAGCTGAAGAAGAACGACTCCAGCTTTAGAGAGCAGTTAGATGAATTAGAGGAGCACCTGTACTTGTGTTTCATGACCATCAATCGGGCTAGAAGCCTTGTAATAAAAGAAATTCTGAATCTGAGTAGAGATTGACTCAGATCAGCTGGGCTTAGCCTTAGTTGGCTGGTTCTACAAGTGTATACTCGGCGCATTGGAGTCAAAAAAGCAAAAAAAAAAACTTAGACAATGAGACCAATGACTAATAAGATATTGATACATCAAGAAAAATGTTTGGTATATTAAGAGACTAATAAACACCCCGTACAATCCATGGGAAAGATGATCATAATTGATTTAAAGTGTTGAGTAGTAGCAAAAGCAGTCAAAATCTGTAACAACAATAACAACAATTCGTAAGAGCTACTTAAATTAAAACCAAATTTGTACTAATAAGAGGAATATCACATGGAAGTTTCTCGATTCGTGTTCCACATTACGTCCACTATTATAATAGTAAAACCATGAGAATCAATATGATATTACCGCAATATGAAACAATAATTTAATCAAATTGAAATGCAAAGTTAAGCAAAAGTAATAGATTTGTACGCAGTATGAGGACAAATGAGATGGAAATCTAATAGAGGTGGATAACAATTGGATGAATTTAAGAATAATCGAGTGAGATTCATAATTTATCAATCCCGTTGGAGAATGGTATTCGTACAGTTTTTTGTGTGTTAACTCACAGATTATAATGTCTTTTTGTTCCAATGTCTAATGGATTCAAACTTATTGTTAACATTTGTGGTTTTGTGAGTTTCTTAATCTTAATATGCAAACAAAGATTTTGCATATTCGTAACGGGTTTGAAAATTTTAGAAATACAAATTCAAAATTTTCCCAATTGCTGTAATAGTTATTCACCTCTAGTAAAAATGGAAAATAAGGTGTAGGCAGCGAATGAAGATAAATCGACTCACCTTAGACTTATTGTTAGAGTGATGGTGATTTTGTCGAAGATCAAAGTTGTCAACGTATCATGGTTTGACAATGCTTTGTGATTTGATATTTGGTGCAAACTGATACTTTTGAATAACAAAATGTTTAAAAAAAGAAGACTCATTTGCTATTTGTGTTTGCTATGTAATATGAATGGATGATATATTTGGAAGAAGAAGAAGAGTTAATTTATGTTGATTGAGGAATTTTAATTTTAGGGAAGATAGTTGTTTGCATTATGGGAAGATTAATTACATAGGCCTTTTGGGGGAACAAAGATTAATTACATGCAAAACGTTTTGGGTAAGATGCAAACAATGTTCGGGAAGATAAGGGGATTAGATGCAGTATAACTTTTTCATTATGTAGAGATTAAATACATAGACGTTTTGGGAAGACATGTAGACAACATATAGGGTACAACGTTTTTGGGAAACCGGAGGTAGTGCTCATAGGAATGATAAGTGGCTTGATACATGTCTTAAAGTGGTAGAAACATCCACTTAATTTCGTTTGAGAAGGAAAGGTGAGGAGATGGTTTTAGATAAGAAAATGGAAGGGCAACAAAAGTGGGCCCACTTAATGGTTTTGACAATGCTAACGGGGCACTCTAATTAAAGAGAAAAAAATGGAAAAGCCTTAGAAGAATGCCACATCATCGATTGCACCCATGTGTTAACACGTGTCCCTTTTAACTTCTATTAACTGTGGTTAACTCCTTCCCCTCACTCTCATGTGCATGGCATGTGCCACCCGCTAGTAGTTCATAGAAATACTTGTCATTTGTATTGTAATTTTCAAACTACCCCCATCATAGGACATATTTTTGGTTGCTTTAGTTTGTCCGTGAACTTGAGCTCCTGTTTTATATTTTAAAATAGTAGAAAAAGTAAATGTGATAATTTTGAAGAGTATGCAAATCTAACACTTTTTTCTCTTGTTAGTAACCTTAGGCTACCAAGACAATTGATACCAAGTTTCACTTTCTCTAGGTTTGGATGAGCTAGGTTGGGGTATTCCATTACATGGTGCCGAAACACCTCTAGAACGAGTTTATTAATTAAAAGTTCCCTTGTTTTCATTACATGGGCCAGGGCCCATTAGTCTCAAGTCTAATTTGACTGCTCAGGTCCATTGAGGCCGAAACCCATTTGAGTATCTCTGGATCCTTACTCAACTCCAAGCCCACACCCTAACTCATTTGGGTTAAGGCTTAGATGCCTGCCAATCGATTATGGGCGACTATGTGTGACATATTTGTGGTCGAACCTTACTTGCTTGGGTCCAAATTAGAGGTGGCAACAGGTTGGCTTGGCCGTGTGCTAGGAAGCACGGATATGAGTACAATACGATACAGATACAGCGATATGGTAGAACCTAAAAAAACTGGATACGGATACGATCAGGATACGTCTGTAATTTTAAAAAAAAATAATAATAATACCATATTTTGTATTATAATTATAAAATAACCATTGATTCAGTTTTGTTTATATATAAAAAAGACCATGTCCATGCAAAAGCAAAAGAAATAGGGTCATCTCATCATCCACTAAGCAAAAAAGATACTCATTCTATCATCCACTAAGCAAAATATAAAGAAGACCATGTCCATGCAAAAACAAAAGAGATAGGGTCACACCCCCAGGTCTCCCAAAAAAAATAAAAAATTATTCCTGTATCTCGGCCGTATCCAACCTTATCAGAGCTGTATCAGAAATAAAAAAATTGTTTTTAAATAACCGGATACGTCTCAATCGTATCCTGTACATATCCCACCGTATCAAAGACATATCCGTATCCGATATGTATCAGATACGGGTACGAAAGCTTATTTGAAGTATCCGTGCTTCCTAGGTCCTACTGCGTCGGATCGGATAATGATACTCTCAACACAGACCAGCCCATATATACACAGACTAAAACCAACTTAAAGGCATCTCTCAACCCAAATCTGTCTGCCAAACCTGTGTAAGATAAGTGTTGTATTTAAAATTATAATAAAAATTAAATGTACAATTATTGTTTAATAGTTATAATTAAAACCAACTTTAGTCCTTAATCCTTTCTCACACGCAACGCAAGGACTTGGTTCTTGCCGGACACAAAAGCCTCGAAGTACGAAACGTAGATATTATCCGCTTCAAGAGACATTCATGATTACAGCCGGTAATAATTGACCGGTTGAAGAAGCGATTACTGGTCAAGGCAGTTTCTTATATCCATTATTACCGGGGGATTCGATATAAAAGGGTTTACATTTGCGGTTTCATGAGACAGTTAACCTTTCACCGGACTTTCATCGGAAACCCTTGGAATCTCTTTTTTTTAAATCTCGCCGGAGATCGCTTCCGATTAACGTTTGTAGGTAATTTACCGAAGAGTCTCTTGTTTTTGTTGTTTTTTCAGATCCTTTTTTTAAAAAACATTTATTGATTTTTGATTTATTGCATGTATGGATTGCTTTTACTGTTTCTGATTTATTTAGATTGGTTTGAATTCGTTTCGTTTTGTTGATTATGGGACTGTTGTTTGTGATTAAGTGATTGTGTAAAGTAATAGATGGTTTAATTAGGGTGTAATTTTGACGAATTTTGGTTCAAATGATTGATCGTTATTCAAATTAAAATTTTCGAATCGGGGATTGTAAGTCAAATTTTGTAAATAATTTAAAGGTGAGCATTTCTGACTGGCAAACATATTAGAGAATTCTTCCTTTGTTTAGAATTTATCTATTGAAAAAAGCCGTGCTTTGGTTACTGTTGGGCTATAGTGCTGGTGTTATGATATCCATTTGGTTGATTCTTTTGTACACATATGTTTTATAAAATTTGGTGATTGATTCATCGAAAGAATTTCCCGAGTATTGATTTTCACTATTTCAGTATTTAAATATCTGTTTTTGCATTGTCACAACGCGGTTGTTGGTTCTAGAATAGAAAACATTGATTCTATATTCTCGATTTCTAGATTTTAATATTTATTTTTTGGTAGTACCAAAAGAATTGACGGTTGCCTATTTATATCGTTACATTATTACTATCTAAGATTTTATTTGAAATACTTTTCCTTAAATTGATGCTCTGGAGGACTTTATGCCTTTGGGATAGTAGTTTTTTCCTTGTTAATTTCTTTCCCATCCTTCTGAATATGTTATGGACTGAACATTTTTGTATCAGAAAGGTAATTTGTATGTCCTGTCATCCGGGTAAGTTTGAGTGTTGGGTTTTAGTGATCCAATATTTCAAGTGGGTTTGTACTGGTTTGATTAAACTCACAGTTTTTTAAAATTAAACTCTCAGTTCATCACTTGTAAGTTGTATATGGAAAACTTTCATCCTGAAGGGTTTTAGTAAAAAAGGTTTGGTTTGCCATTTGTTTCAACACACGTCTTTGATTTATGCTCCGTTTGTTTTGATGTAAAACAATGGAAAACAAAAGAATTCCACGGAAAATGTCATTTTTCGCGTGTATTTTCTGTAGGACAATTGATGTTTTCCATGAATTTCATTTTTTTTCCCCTATTTTACATCAAAACAAACAGAGCATTAGCGGAAATGGGTATGCTATTTAATTTTTTCTTCAGATACTGTGTACGAAGTATAAGGGAAATTCTATTGTTCTCTGTGATTTTTCCGGTTTAACAAGGCTAATGCTGGTGAGTGTTGATGTATAGGGAACGTTAAGTTTATTGTAAATGGCAGATGAAGAAAACAATGGAGAGGAAACTACCTCCCGTGGAACTGAGTGGGAAGTTGTATCACTCACGGCATCAACATACGCTGCTGCTCCTGGTCCAAAAGGATTTGAATCTAATGATGATGAAAATGATAATCAGTTTGATGAAGATGAAGAGAAAAATTCTAGTGCAATGTTCATGTCCGATCACTTTGTCTTTCCACCTAGCCAGCATGAGAATCTGGTGTCGGAGCCTGGCAACAGTGAGATTCATAACGAACTCGGAGATGAACGAGTGATTCCCAATGAGGTACCCAGATTGGATGTTCAGGATGGGAATATATTTGACAGAAAAAATGAAGAAAATTGGGACATCAAAGGATTGATAATACCAGATGAGTTTCCTGGAATTCAATTCATTGATGAAAAGGGTAATGAACCATCTGTTTGTGGTACAGAGTTCGAAAGAAGCACGACTTTGCAAGTGATGAATTTGGTTGATAAAGAGCAGAGTATATTCAGTGCTGCAAAATATAGTTCTTTTCAAGGTGAAGCAGATATTAGTGAATCAACCATTTGTGATGAGAACACAGTTATTCCAGAACCAACGGACCTTTCCCAGCGAGGCTTAGATTCCCCTTCGGATATCACAAAGTCTCCAAAACATACAAAAGAAGATAAATATATTGGATCTAGCCTTCCATGCAAAGCTTGGTGGAAGAGACAAGCAACTTCCTTGTATGCTCATGCGAAGGAGGGGAACTCATTTTGGTCTGTTTTCATTGCTGCAGCTTTGATGGGCTTTGTAATTCTTGGGCAGCAGTGGCAGCAAGAAAGGTGGCAGGTTCAACAACTTAGGTGGCAATTCAGCATTAATGATGAGGTATGTTGATTGTTAATGATATAGAAAAGATTGTAATAAATAGCTTAATACTTTGCTAGTCGAAACTCGAAACAATAAATTCATGGTAATTGACTTATAGTGCTTTTGGGCTAGAATAATGACTTATTGATGAAACCTCATTGATATATAAGTTTTGCAATATATATATATATGTATGTATGTATGTATGTATGTATGTATGTATGTATCTGAATTCCCTTTAAAGCCTTTGTTGAAGGCAAATAAATGCAGTTTATATCTAGCTTATCTTAGGTTTGTTGTCGTGGTTAATTAGAGAAACATTGAAGAGAGAGAAAAATCTAAAGTGCAATTTTAAAGGTTTTTATAATAACTATTTGAGCCATACACTAAGGCTTGATAACTTGAGTTCTTTTGCCAGGGTAAATGATAAATAAAATTTATTGCGATAAATGAGACAATCAAGGAATAAGGAAACTACAGGGATTAGTGGCAGTTGGCACTGTAAAGGCAGTTTATATCTAGTTTATCTTAGGTTTGTTGTAATGGTTAATTAAAGAAAAACATTGAAAAGAGAGAACAATATAAAGTGCAGTTTTAAAGGTTCTTATAATAATTAATAACCATTAGAGCCATACACCGAGGCATTTGGCAACACTACTATTAAGTACTTATTTACTTATTAGTCAAAATAAGTACTAATTTATAAATAAGTTTTTTTGGTTAACATAAATAAATTATAAATAAAAGTGGTTGAGATCCAAAAAAAAAGTACTTATAAATAAGTAACACATGCATACTTATTAAAAAAGAATTTATTTACAAAAAGTACTTTTTTTTATCAGTTAAGGGAAAATTAAATATATGAGAGGAAGGGAAAAATAAGTCTCAAGGTTCACCAAGAATAAACTGAGGGAGCCAAAAACAAGAAAAGAGCAAAAAGAGAATCGAAATAGGAAATCAAATGTTATGGTGCAAGGATAGATCCCCAGGGATTTGCCCCATCACCCCTTACTAAGAGCCAAGGTAAGACTAGGGAATGAGCCCGAGCCTGAATCTAGGGAATGGAGAGATAGATATCCTCGAACACCCTCCTATTTCTCTCTTTCCAATGAGCACACGAAATCGCCCTTGGAAGGAAAGACCACAAAACACCCGCTGGAGAGCAAAATTACACTGAGTGCCACCACGATAAGAAGCTCCGGAATGATATGGGAAAGATCCATGGGATGCAGAGGAGAGATAGGAAATAAGACCTTTCTTGTCATCGGGCAATGTAGTAATAAGTGATCCACAATCTCCTCTGCTAGAAGCATAGTTAGTAAATTCGCGATCAGTTCACGAATTATTCACGAATAGAACGTGTTGTTCTTTATACGTTTGGATCGATCATCCGATTCAATGATTTGGAATTGTACGCGGCGTTTTCAAATCATCCAAATTATTTGGTGATGGATATGCGAATAGTAAGAGGAAACATTTAATATTATTAGTTGAGTTCCCAACGAAAAAGGTGAAACCACCTTTACTTTCTCTCTTGTCTCTCTGATACTTATACAGTGTGGCCTCTCTCCCAGATCTTCCTAAGTGATGACTGATTATATTGCCGGATGGCCCGGATCACTGCCGCCCACAGCTGGGCTGCCGGAGGTCTCTCTCACTGTGTTTCTCAGTCTCTCCCTTTCTCTCCCTCGCTCACTCTGTCAGACGGACATCTTAGGCGATTGAATCAGTCGGTCACCAGCCACCACCGTCTCTCCAGATTCTGGATCTCTCTCTCTCTCTCCCTCCTGCTTTGTTTCTCTCCCTTTCTCTTGGATCTTTTTTTCTTTTCCTGATTCCTCTCTCAGACTTGATATTCTTGTTGGATTCAAACATGGATGTATTCATCTCTCAACTTCATATATTATTCAATTCAAGCCTGGCTATGAAGAAAAAAGTGGAATACGTGTTTATTCAATTCAAGCAGTATGCTGTGTAGTTGTGCCCATCTGCCCAACACAGTGTTTTGTGTTCTGCAGGTTTGAGATGCATATTTTGATTTCTTGAGAGTATTAATGTTATGTCCAGGAGAGAATCTCAACTCTCAAATCTTTAAGCTTGTTCTACTTCAAAAAAAAAAAAAAAACTTGTAAGACAATAAAACAAGAATGTGAGCGAGTTCCATCCTCCTCGCCCTCAAAAACCCCCTTTGAACTACAGTTAAAAGTTTTAACTTTTCTAGTTAATTTAAAAAAACAAATCAAGGTAAGATGTTTTAAACCCAAGGGTTTGTGAATCTTAATCAAAGTTAAAGGAAGTGAAAAAGGGACACCCTTTAGAGTGTTTGTGCGAGTTTAGGGTGTGTGTTAGTTACATGATAATATATCCACCACCCCAAAAAAAAAAACCGGACACCCCAATAGACACCATATGGATTATGGACTAAAAATTTATACTTAAAAATATATATATATATATATAAATTAAAGGCCTATTTTATATATATTGGATAAATGTGCATTATTTTTTGAGATTTAAAATTATGTCATTGGATAAATGTGAATTATATATATTTTTATTTTAAAAATTTTAATTTTATTTATTTATTTATTTATCAATAAATTTGATTTTTTTAAAAAATTTATATACGGATCACTTATCACTATCTATTCTTATCTTTATCTATTTGTTTACATAAAAGTCTAAGATAAAAGGTAACTTTATATATTGTTTTATATTTTAAGCCGATTTTTTGAACGGATTTTTGAATCTTGGACCGAATTATACTCAAACTATTTCAGAACCTCACTTTTAATGTCTTGCTTTTTTTTTATGCTGAATTTTTTAACGAATTATTAAAGGATTATTTTGAATTATTCACGAATCATACCCCGTACCAATTGTTTGCCATACGCCGAATTACTAACTATGGCTAGAAGCCACATAATGCAAAACAACATAAGGTGATCGTAAGTTAGGATTTTATCTAAAACTGTTGTTTATAAGAAAAATGATACCTTAGAGGGAACCAAGGGAACCATACAGTTTGGTGAGGAAAAGGTAATAAGGGCTCAGATTGTAAGGTGCAAGAAAGATCTCACTAAGAACTGTCTCTTGTTGTTTAGGGACCAAATTCAACTATCCCGTCTGAGAGAGGTAGGGGAAAATTGCTGAATTAGGGAGAGCGGCCTCAAAAGGTATGGAACCTCCCAGTCAAATAAGTTACGCCTCAAAATGGGCTTTCCTTATTTTTTTTTGTTAGCTTGGATGTTCTTACATGAGTTGGTTCTTTGTTGGGATTTTATTTGGAACAGTGTTTTAAAAGGGGTGTGAGGCTTACACCTTGAGGCTCTACCCTAAGGTTTAAATCTCATGAGACTCGCACCTTAAATTGTGAGCCTCACATGAGGCACACGCCTTGAGGCTCGCTTTATGCCTGTTGTGTGTGCCTCATACATTAACTAAAATTAGGGTTCAAGGTATATAACTGAGACTTAAATGTCGATGAGGTCTTAATGCCTCACCTCATGTCTCCGCATTTAAAACATTGATCTGGGGCGAGGGAGTCCAAGCCATTTATTGTTTGGGACAAGGGAGTTTATGCCCATCTGTTATAGTTGGAGATTGGGTTTGAAGATTTAGGGTTAGAGAGTTAGGTTTCTTAAAGAAGAGGATAAAGAAAGGAAAAAATAGAGATTATGGTAAAATGCATAGTGAGGGAAAGAAAACCCTACTAGCATTTTATATTAAGAGAACATTACATATATGGCATTTTTACAATTATACCCTCGATATTACATATATCAACACTCCCCCTCAAACTGGAGCATAACCATTAAGCATGTCCAGCTTGACACTAATATATTGGAGGATAGAAGTGCCAACAGGGTTGGTGAAAATGTCAGTAAGTTGATGAGAAGACGAAACATGCTGAAAAGATAATGAACAATCCCAAACTTTCTCTCGGATAAAATGAATATTAACTTCAATGTGCTTTGTCCTCTTATGAAACACATAATTGGAGGCAATCTTCGCGGCGACCTCATTATCACAATATAAAGACATAGGGTCTTTAATAGGAACCCTAATTTGGAAAGGAGAGAACGGAGCCACAGAACTTCATAAGAGTGCCATGAGTAAGAGCTCGATATTTTGCTTCAGTACTAGAGCGAGAAACTCAGTACTGGAGCGAGAAACAACGGGTTGCTTTTACTCTTCCACGTAAGTAAGTTGTACCCAAGAAAAGCACAATAGCCAGGGGTTGAGCGACGATAAGTAGCAGATCCAGCTCAATCGACATCTGTATAGTCAGAGATCTTAAGATGCCCATGTGTGCGATATACAAGTCCACAACTGAGTTTAGACTTGATATATTAGAGAATACGATGAACTACAATAAGGTGTAAAACACAAGAAACATGCATGAACTGACTAATCATACTGACAATAAACGTAATATTCGTTCGAGTGAGGGTGAGATATATCAAGCGACCAGCGAGACACTGGTAGGCATGAGGATTAGGAAGAAGATCATCCTCACTATCATGTAAAGAGAGCTTTGGATCCCTGGGAGAAGTAGCGGGTTTACACCCACATACTAGTATCACTCAGCAGATTAAAAGCATATTTCCGCTCTGAGAGAAAAATTCTCTTCTTAGGTTGAGCAATCTCTAGACCAAGAAAGTACTTCAGATGACCTAGGTTGTTGACATCAAATGTACGCACCAGCTTACTCTTAGCACGAGAGATAAAGATGAGTCATCACGAGTTAAAATAATATCATCAACATATACCAGAAGTATAGTGCGCCATGAGGTGCCAGAGTGGATGAAGATAGGATTAGAGTGACATCACTGAAGCCCATACTTAGAACCACTGTTACAAATCTCCCGAGAAGTACCCAATTTCTCTCTCGAAAAACCGAGAAAAACATCTAAAGTTTAAAACTTCGTTTTTATTGCGATATTTTAAAATTTTCGCGAGAAATATAATTCTCTTTTTATCCCATATATATCACGAGATTTAGTTGAGATTTTAAAAATATCATGAGAAATACACAATGTTGTTGATTTTTTGAATTTATAACTTGGTGATATTTATTACTATTTTTTGTAAATTTAATATATTTTTTAAACATTCCCAAGATTTAGGCGATAAATACCCAAAAAAAATTTAGATTTGAAAATCTCCCGAGAAAAACTCCGGCCGATAAAAACCCGAGAATGTGATTTGTAACATTGCTTAGAATCACATTACTAAAGTGATGGAACAAAGCTCAAGGTGACTGCTTCAAACCATATTTAGACTTCCGAAGTCTACAAATCTTCCTAGACTCCTCCTGAAGCAGGAAACCATGAAGTTGGGGGGGGGGGGTCCATATATACTTCCTTGGTGAGATGCCCATTAAGAAATACATTCTTGATGTCCAACTGATATAGAGGCCAACTCCGATTCGCCGCAAGAGAGAGGACATAAATGAAAGTCAATTTGGCCACAAGAGCAAAAGTAGCATCGTAGTCAAGCGATAGGTCTAAGTAAAGCCGCGGGCAACGAGACGAGTCTTATACCGAGCAATACTGCCCTCAGAGTTATGTTTGACGGTGAATACCCAACAACATTCCAGAAGTTTCTTCCAAGATCATGGAAGAGGAACCATATCCCAAGTATGATTAGACTGAAGGGCATTCATCTCGTCAACCATAGCAACCTTTCACTCAGGATGAAGAAGAGCAACACAAACAGACCGAGGAATAGTCACAATATCAATAGCGAAGAGGAAAGCTTGGTACGAGGGAGATACAACCTGATAACAAACATACTTGGTAAGAGGGTAAGGAGTAACACATGAGCGAACACCCTTGCTATGAGTAATAGACAACTCAAGATCAGAAACAACAAGAGTAATAATAAGAGAAGTATAAACAAGAATAAAAGAAGGTGAAGTACCTGGTGGAGTGGCCTGCGAGGAAGACTGTGGTAGAGGCGCATCGGAGAGGGAACCAAACGGCTGTCAATGAGAGTATGCAAGAAACTCCTTCTGTTGTGGAAGTTCCCCTAAAACAGGTAAATGAAAAGAGACAATAGGCATATTACGAGGTAAAGACAAAGATATAATAGGCATAGTAGGAGGAGAGAAATATGGTATTGTCTCGAAAAAGGTAACATCCAGAGTCAAGTAACAAAAAACGGCGTTTTTTTTCAAAAATTCACGTTTTATTCCTGAATTTTTGGGTTGCCAAAGTATTCGGTGTTCAAATCGCGTTTTTTTAAAAAAATGCCGTTTTAACGAATTATTCGCATTTTTTCCGAATTATTCCAGAATTATGAAAAAAAATTACTTATTTTGTATATATTTTAATCAAATTGTTCCCGTATATTTTTATAATTATTAATTTACTTTTTATTTTTTCCCGAATTTTTCCTAAATTTTTCCGAACTTGATACCTGCCAAATTATTCCCGAACCCCGACTTTGTCACTATGATCCAGAGAAACAAAGAAACGACGAGACTGTGGATCATAACACCAATAGCCTTTTGATGTCCTAGAATAACCAACAAAGACATGTCTATCAAACTTATTGTACAATTTCAGACGATTAGGCCAAAGATCATGGACAAAGCAAGTACAATCACAAACATATGGCTCAATGGAAAAAATAGTAGTCTGAGGACAAAGAAGCTAATATGGTGAGAGACCATAAAAAATACGAGAAGGTGCCCGATTGATGAGAAAATATGCTGTGAGAAGGGTCATGGATAAAAAAGGCTTAAGCACTTGCATGCCTCGCAGCAAGGAGTGAGTGACACCCAATAAATAACGATTCTTGCGCTCAGTAACACCATTTTGTTGAGGTGTGTACGGACAAGTAAACTGATGAGCAATACTATGAGTGTGAAGATACTTGACAAAATGTGTGGAGAGATACTTACTACTATTATCAGATCGAAGGGCCTTAACAAGACCACCAAACTGGGTAACAACCATAGCATGAAATTTGTGGAATTTAGAAAAAACCTCATCCATAGACTTAATAAGGTAAACCCGAGTGTAGTCATCGATAAAAGAGTAACCAAATAATGAAAACCATCACTAGAGGTAATCGGAGATAAACCCCAGACATCAGAATGAACAAGCTAAAAAGTAGAACGACGTCTATACATGCAAGAAGAATAAATAGTGCGAACATGTTTAGTAAGCTCACAAGTATTATATTGAAAGGTAGATGAAGAACACAATTAACTAAAAATCGAAATCAAAGAATACAAAGTCTTAGATTCAACAAGCCCAAGCATGGGATAAGTATCATGACTAGCATCATCAGAAAAGGGTAAAATAAAAACAGTAGCAACAGTAGAGGGGACACGATCAGGAGCATAATCAGTATCGAGGTAGTACAGTCTGCCTCTACCAACAATCCTCCTCGTAGTCGGGCCCTAAAAGAGACAATGAGAAGGATAAAACATAACACAATAATTAAGTTTGGTAGTAAGATTACTAACTGAAAGAAGGTTAAAAGATAAACAAGGAACATGTAAAACATGTGATAAAGAGAGACGGAGATACAGGTGCCCTAGCCATATAATCAGTGGCTCCAGAATCAATAACCTAGCCAGGGGAAGAAGACGATGTAGTGGCAACATAGGTAGATGGAGCATTGATACCTGAGGCAGCAAGTGAAGATGAAGCAGTAGTATCAGAATCACTCTGCAGACGGAACGGAACTCAACGCGGATCATCTCAGCAACCTGAGCTTTCAAGGACTCCAAAGGATCACTCGCAACAACTAAGGCTGCAAGCGAATAATCAATAACAGGAGTCATAGCAAAATGAGCAGCAGGACAAGACTGATAATTCTCAGGATAGCCATGCAGACGATAACAATGATTACGATCATGTCTCATTATATTACAGTGAGCATAAAGAGTAGTAAATCTATCACGACCACATCCACCACGACCCCTACAGTCCCCCTACCACGTCTCGGAGGATCACGAAAATCAGTAGTAAAGGCAGTACGATTCAGAGGGAGCATAGGAGGGGAGCTCGAAGACATAATAGCCCGTCTGCGTTCCTCACTGAACACAGTGGAATACACAGATCGAAGAGAGGGCAGAGGAGACGTGGCAAGGAGCTGAGTGCGCAACTTCTCAAATTCGGAACGAAGGCCACCCAAGAAATCTTAAATGCGATGACACTCTATTCACTTCGTCATAACCTTTGCAAAAGCAACAGACAATTCAGAAAGAGACTTATAATAGGTTAATTCGTCCCAACCACGCTGAAGAGTCCCAAAATAATTAGAGATAGACATATCCCCTTGCTAAAAATGAGTAATCTCACGAGTAAGTTGATAAATCTGAGTATCATTCTCCACTAAGGTATAAGTCTGAATAAGAGCATCTCAAAGCTCATGACAATCCTTATAGAAAATGTTTTTCCTGGCAATCTGAGGCTCCATAAAATTAAACAACCAGCCCAAAATAATGTAATTTTCGGCATTCCATGTAGCAATCTCAGAAATACCTGATTTAGAGGTCTTACCATCAAGATAGATACCCATCTTAGAACGACCACCATTATAAAACTCAACAGAGCTTCATTACGTAAGAAAATTTTCACAATTGAATTTAATATTGATGATAGAGTGAACAACGGAGGTAGAAAGAGCCTGCTGAGTAAGAGCTTTAGCATCCATAGGAGCAACTTTGAAGAACCCAAAAACAAGGCCTAGGCCATACGGCTAGAGACAGTCGTATGGCTGAAACGTCCCAGCTGTTTCCTTTTTTCTTTGGTTGTTTTACAACTTTAAATAGCTATCTTCTTCCTTTGATGAAGCTCTAATACCAAGTTGGAGATTTAGGGTTAGAGAGTTATGTTTCTTAGAGAATAAGAGAAAAAGAGGAAATAATAGGGATTAAGGTAAATTGCTTAGTGAGGGAAAGAAAGGCCTAATAGCATCTTATATTAAGAGAACAGTACATATATACCATTTTTACAACCATACCTTCGATATTACATATATCAACAATTATCACTTATCAGGGCTTGGGAATTGAGATGCATCTATTATCTATGGTGTGGGAGTTCAGACACATCTGCCGGGTTATGGAGTCCTCAAATTGATTATATGGGGTGTGGGAGTCCAGAGACACATTTTTTATTTTATGGGATGAAAGTTTAGGCCCACTTGTCTATTATTTGAGGCTTACAGGCCCTGTATGTCTGTTGCTAGAGGACTTTCAAACCCATCATCTGCAATTTCTTGTCTGAAACCATCAAAATCCGAAAAGCCCACCACCGCATCTGTTATCTGAGGAGTCCACCTGCGACGCCGATCATTGCTATTTGCAAGTTTGGGTCTCTGCTCTTGTTTCAAACTTTAAATGATGACTCATCATATTTAGTTTGAGAGGGGGTGTGAAGATAAAATGATATGAAGAAATAGGTGTTAAGTGAATAGCACTAGGATGTTCGATTTAGATTAGACCTATTCAAGCTTTGTTTTACACTTTGAACCAACAGCAGAGAACACTGAGATAAATATTCAACTTATCCACAACCTAAACTTTTGGGTTTATGAAAGACATGAAGGCTGGAACTTACAACAGTTCTAGACATGCAGGTGATGAATTACAATGAAGGAAGCTGGAGGGATACTGAGTGACGAAAAGAGATGATGTAGAAGGAATGGAGTGATGGAAGATGCTGAGAGAATGAATTCCTCGAAGAGCAATGAGTTTGATCCATATTTGAATTGGTGGGGCCTTACTCTCCTCCTTCCGAACTTGTGGAATAGCTGAGTATGACTTTGGGTTGGAGTGAAAATTACAAGGCATGAAGAATTAACCAAGAAGTAGATGCCTCAGCAGCTAATGAACTTTACCATTTATATCCCACATCATTGAAAGAAAAGAATCACTAATGGTGATAGAGAGTTGGGATCAGGACTTGCTGGTTTCTACCTTATATTATCTGTATCTCTTCTGAATGACTTTGCTGTATGATCATAACATGAAAATAAATTAGTTGTATTTTTATTACTACTAAGATTGGTAACTGCTGTTTTGTCGTTAAATGCTGCTAGTACAGACAATGTCGATAATTTAGATATTCAATGTTGTATCATCATTCATCAGTCCTATATTCAACTTTCCTCTATCTCATTGTCCAGTAACATTGATGTTTATTTTATTATTATTGCAGAAGATGAACTGGATGCTGGGTTCTCTCTCTCGATTTAAAGATGTGATTGTCGGCGGCCACCGGCGGGGTTCTTTTATCAGGGGCGGTGCCTCAGCCGAGCGTTAAGATAATGACGAAAGATAGCAGGTAAAGAGTAACTTGGGGGGGGGGGGGGGGGGGGGGGGGGGGGGGGGGGGGGTGATATGTTATATATATGCCGTGATTGTAATTCAGCTATTTTTATTATGACACAGCTACATGCTTGGGTTGCTTATTGTTATGCTGCTAGGTATTTTGATTGATTTGAATGTTTACTTACCAGGGGATAGAAAATAATGTACTATTATTTTCTCTAATCGGGTTCCGGTTTGTATATATATATCTTTACATTGTCAATTCATTTAAGTATAACCAACCATATTTAGATTGGTGGGATTAAAAAAATGGGTATACTTTAGCTAAATAAATGCGTCAACAGACTGAAACATGATGAGCCAAAAGGTGTATAAAGAATAAAAACTTGGATTTAAGTATATGCCTATGTCATGCAAAAACAAGGTAATTGTCTGGATTATAGGCATTTTCACTGTTTGGATGGATTGCAGGTATGGTGCCAATAAACATTTTCTTTGAACCTGCGCTCCGAGGAAGAAGCCTTTCTCTAGATGTAATCCTATCCTGTGAAAATGTTGTTTCCTCCTCCTTACCAAAGCATTCTTGAATGCAAAAATGTATGAACTGGACTTATACTGTACCTTATTTTCAGGCCCCATCTTTTATGTGCTCCATGGCCTTTCTCTAGATGTAATCCTATCCTGTGAAAATGTTGTTTCCTCCCTCATCAAGCATTTTTGAATGCAAAAATGTATGAACTGGACCTATACTGGACCTTATTTTCAGGCCCCATCTTTTATGTGCTCCATATATGTGCAACACTCCAAAATCAGAGACTTGCAACTCTAGCTCAAGATGGTTAGGTGCATAGAAATAAAAATCGTCAAAACTGATACAAAACGGACTATACGTATAGGTTTCGGTAGTCCCCTATATGATATTTATATGATATAAAACGAGTGATATGTATCGTTTATTCATTATTTATGTTTTCATTCACTGTATAATTATAATAGTGTTTGTTACTTGGTCTCTGAATCACTTCTCATGACTTTATATTTGGTAAATTTAGTTCTAACAACTCATTTGATTTAAAAAAAAAATTTAATTAATTTTTTTCTTTAGAATGAAAAAATATTTGTATCGGCCAAAACCGGTACCAAAACCGATACGTATAGGTTTCGGTTAAGGACGATACATCTTCCGAAACCGTATTTTAATCCTTGGTTAGGTGTGCCTCTCATTGGAGGGAGATCCTGATTCTTGGGTAAGTCTCGGGTTGGGGAGGGAAGTTTCCTTGGGTAATGTTTTTATGAGGACAGAAAATTAACCCCAACAGATGATCATATCTATTGGACACACATATTGTTCTTTTTGGGCTAATGACTAGGATTGTTCCTTGAACAGAGCCAATTGTGAACAGTTTCAGCTCGGTTTGTTCATATAATAAAGGGTAAATTACAGACCTCTCCTCCTTGAGGTTTGGTGAAATTGTAGAAACCTATCATCTAGTTTTTAAAATTATACTAACCTTCCTTGAGGTTTGGTGAAATTGTAGAACTTACCCTCTTTTTTTAGAAATTACATTCACCTCCCTAGAGGTTTGGTGAAAATTGTAGAAACCTCCCTTCTTGTTTTTGAAATTACAGTCTTCTCCTCTACTTTAGTTTTCCGTCCCTTCCATTATCCATCAGTATGCCGTTGTTGAAATAGATGGATTTTGATATGAATTGAGATTAATATATATATATTTTTTGAAAAATAAGGTTGGATGGATGAATTTTAAGGGTGAGTGAATCTTAACTACAATTAGTAAGTGTTTAAAGGGGGGTTGTGGACCAATGACAGCGTAATGTATGGTATATTAAGCATTTTTCATTTTGATTATGTCAATGCCTTTTTTGAAGTCAGTCAACTTGGTTATATGACGTCGTTTCCTCGAGTAAATAAATGGGGATAAAATTATAAAAGAGCATCTTCTGTTAATGGTAACTTGACGAAGGTGTCAATTAGACGAGTTTGGTAGGGGAAGCCAATGTAATTTTAAAAACAAGAGGAAATTTTTTTGCAATTTCACCAAATCTCAAAAAGGGTAGTGTAATTTTAAAAATTAGAGGAAAAGTTTCACAATTTCGCCAAACCTTAGGGGAGAGCAGTTTAAAATTCCGAAACTAATGGAAGGTTTCAACAATTTTACAAACCTCAGGAGGTCAATGTAATATACCCTATAAAAAAAAAAAAAAAAAACAGAGGGGCATTGTCTATCTCTCTTGAACTCACTGTCTCCCCAACTTTTTCTCTCCCACCCAACTTTCGGGGCTCTCGCTGCACCAGGGCCACCAGCACCCTCATTGAGTTGACACCATCCCCTTTCTCATCACAATCACCATCGCCACCCCCTACTCTCCCATCACGGTCAGAACTGTCCTCCTTTCCTGTCAATATTCCCTACTCTCTACTAGGCCTAGGGGGGACATTACAAAAATAAATAGATAAAATAAAGCATGTCATATATAATAATTCGGAATTTTATAAAATTTACAGCATGATCTATAATTTAGACGCAGGAGCTCTAGTTCAGGAGTTATTCCGAGCTGAGCTCCACCTTGTATGCCTTATGATAGGTGGAATTTGGAAATTTTAAATATAAAAAGGCTATTTTCTACATTTTCGAAGAGCAATAGTTTGCTCCACAGGCGTGGAGTAAATTATTGCTCCTGACTCTCACAAAGGCCTTTCAATTGCCCATGAACTTTGGTTATATTTTTTAAGCCCGTGATTTTTATTTTTTTGTAATTTTATTTTTTTTCTAAAAACCAAGTGTAGATGGGTGAATTTCAACCGTAGTAAAAGAGACTTCATAGGGGACATGTGGCATAAAAAGAGGTTGAGATACCCTCCTTACGTCACCGATGGAGGAGGTGATTATTTTCCATTCTTGAATGCCTTTCTCTAAGCACATTGTAGTACTTTACTATAAAAGGGAGGTTATAGGTAATCCCAATTCCCTGTATATATTTTATGAGATTAACTTTGAACAGGAGCTCCGGTTGAAGAGCCAATCGGAGCAACCCCATAATATGCTTATGCTAGGGATAGTTTGGAAATGAGTCGTGAGAAGGGACTGCAAGGTACCCTTCCTAACTGATGGCAGTGTCTCCGTGACCCTTTTAAACCTCCTTTTAATCATGGTTAAGTTTAACTAAATGATTATATAAAAAAAATTTCTTCTAAAAACAAAGGTTGGATGGATCCGGTGAGTGAATTTTAACCACAATTAGTGAGTATTAGAAAGGAGGGCGTTTACCAACGAGATCATGCAGTCGATTCCAATTTCCCTTAAGAAATCTTACGAAAAAAATTTAGGTGGTAGACCCTTCTTTTGCATTTGTAAATGTTAAACTACCATATTTTGGTTTTCCTCCGGTTGGCTCTTCAACCGGAGCTCCTGTTCATAGTCAATCTCAGATCTTATTACATCATTGCAGGATAAACACGAATATAGAGAAGACACGTGAATGATCACATGGCCGAACGAATATAGCCACTAACATTGACTAAAATTAGTTTAATTAACAACTGTATAAAAGAAAAACATGCCCTAACTACCGTAGGATATGCCGCTCCTTTGAGTAAATGAGAAGTAATCAAATGCTCTCCTTTGACATGACCGTCTGATCTGAATTAAACAATGGTGATTGAATACAAATTATGGGTTAGACCCATAAATCGTAATCATGATCGACAACTAGATTCGATCCTAAAGGAGTAGCCTCTTTGTTAGCAGTCAAGTCATAACGTGAGCCTCATATCAAAAGGTATCTGACTTTTCTATGTAAAGGGTGGTAAATGGTTGACGCGTTTGGGATAGCCTTTTTATGTAGATCCATTTACCTTATGAAGGCCTGGGATTGTCTCTGGCGAAGCCAGAAAGGGTCTCGGGGTTCAATAAAATAGGTGACAAGTGATGGAGAAGTCAAAATCATGGGGCCTACGATTTTGACTTTTCCACCCTTAATAAGACATGTGGCGATAAGTGTGTGAGAATAAAGGGAAGAGATATCATATGGGGAGAAGTCAAAAAAATGGAGAGAAAATGAAATGACTTCTCCCCATTTTTTGGCCAACTGTCGCATAATGTATGGAACCCGAGAGGGGTTTCTGGCTTCCCCAGATACAAGCCAAAGCCACCTTATGAACACAGGTTCCCAGGGGTGGAGCCAATGGGGCCGGAGCTGTAGCCCATTAAGCTTTTTGGAAAAAAAAATGTTGATAATATAGGGGTGGAGCCAGGTATCTAGCCCTTCAAACTTTTGCTTTTTTTTTTTTTTTCTTGTGGATATTTTAGGGGTGAAGCCGAGGTAAACTCTTAGGGTGTGTTTGTTTGGCGAGAAAGTCAGTGGAATAAAAGAAAATAAAAGAAACTTAAAGATGAAAGAAACTTTTGGGAGAAAGCTTGTCAGTATTGAGAATGTAAAAGAAATTATGTTTCTTGTACACGAATGGAAGAAAATTCACTTTTCTTTTATTTCCCTTCACTTTCTACTAAACTAAGGCACTTTAAAAAAAAAAAAAAAAACTAAATTTATACTTACATTATTAAATTTAAGAGGGCATAGACATCAAGACATGGGGTAAGAGGTAGTTGCCTCCTCCCCCAATTTTTTTTTAAGAAAATAAGTTTTATATTATATTATTTAATTTCTTGTACACGAATGGAAGAAAATTCACTTTTCTTTTATTTCCCTTCACTTTCTACTAAACTAAGGCACCTTAAAAAAAAAAAAAACTAAATTTATACTTACATTATTAAATTTAAGAGGGCATAGACATCAAGACATGGGGTAAGAGGTAGTTGCCTCCTCCCCCAATTTTTTTTTAAGAAAATAAGTTTTATATTATATTATTTAATTTAAGATGGTATTGCCATGGGTAAGGGGAGCAGCTGTCCCCTAACTTTGAAAAAATAAAAAAATCTTTACAAACAAACACAAGCATACACGATGATCCACAAACTTGGCCCTCAATTTTTATTTCAGATTACACCTCCAAACCCCATACTCCCTGAACCAAGAACATTTCAGACTTGCCTATTCATTTTTACAAACCTATAAATAATAATTACTAACACAATCAGTCAACCATTATTAGCTCTCTACAAGAAAATCCTGGCTCCACCACCCCAGCAAGCTACAATGTCATTTGCCATGCTTGTGAAATGGACAAACAACTCACTTACGACTTTGCTCTAATGAGCTTGTCTTCTGGAGGGGCTCTAGTGGAAGTTTTTTCTATAAAGGTTCACCAGCATCAATCACACGGCAACAAGTACCCTTTGTATACCTTGTATTTTTCCTAATAATTTTTGGTGTTTTTCCAAATCATCAGTCGCTATGTGATTGACTCAGGTGGGCCTTTGCAGAAAAATTTATAAGGGGTCCTCCAATAGATTTGCAATCGGTTGGCCCATCATGTAAGCTAGTCCAATCTCAGCAACCACTTTTCATAGTTCATGCATTTCATGATGAATTCTCAAGCTAACTCTCTCTACATTTAAATGCTACAAAGGGTGAAGACTTTTCTCATGCCTAAACTTAGGTTTAAGTGCCTTTCTTCATCATCAACATGAGTTTTCCTTAAATCTCTGGCCTGTTATGCTGGAAAATGCCTATCGGATTAAAAATATCTATAGCGTGTAAAACACCATGAAACCTATAAAAGTAAGAAAATAAATTATTAAAAAATTATCTCTTATCTTTACTCACTGTTTGGAAGCTGAAAACATAAGTGAAAAGAGAGAGAAAAAAAATTAGACAAAACCTTATTGAGAATTGTACTAGAAATTTTTTTTAAAAAAAATTCTATGTTTACCTATTTTCTCGGCACCAAAATATGGGTATTAATTAAAGCAGAGCTCTCATTTTAATAATGTTAAGGTAGTGACAATCTTATAATTATGAAGACATTTTTTAACAACACTATCACTATCTTTCTTAATAATTATAAGACTGCCACAATCTACACATTAAAAAGGAGTAATGTTCAAATGCCTTGAAGTAGAGCTCCGCCTCATATTTAAACTTATAGTTTATTATTATGGTTTGACTGACACACGAAAAAATATTTTTAACCAGCTGAAATATATCAATCCGGATCCTGGAAGGACCGACGGGTTTGGCCAACTGGCTGCCAAGTCGAGAGCTGCCAACCCTCTTTGAGTGTATACACTCATAAGTCAGGCATTACAATTAAACACATACCTTGGAGTAAAGACTCTAATCACAAAACCCTAATACAATAAATATATATATATATATATATATATATATAGTATTCAGACGACCACCCTCTTGAACATGTGGTGTCCTAACTTGCTGCGTAGGACCATATCAATGTAAGGCACTCCCATATAGGGTCATGTGTGTGAAGGCAAAAGATTAGCTCTGGTGGATGCCCGAGCCAAGCACCCAGGCATCCACAAATGATTGGGCACCTGGCGGTAATTTATGGGAGAAGTCATTTCATTTTCTCTCTATGATTTTGATTTTTTCCCCCTTGATATCTCTCCCCTTTAAAACGTCATATGTCCCATCATTTGTGGATGCCCGAGCACTTAGGGCATCCACCAGAGCTAATCTTTTCCGTGTGAAATATCCAGTAGTGGCATGTCCTAGTGGACCCAAATGTAAAATTAAGCTAAGGTTTTGATCATGACTAGCCCTTTTGTGTTCATGGAGTGGAACTAGAAAGTAAGCACTTTAAATCTCAATGTGAAATCTAATGAAAGATATGCAAAGGTTAAAAGATAAAAAGTTAACTGAAAGGGCTTTTCGAGAGAGAGAGAGAGAGAGAGAGAGAGAGAGAGAGAGTTGATAGCAATGGGAGCTTAGTGTGGCCAAAAGAGAGGGTGTTGTGACATCATTATCATAAAAGTCTAAAAAGGATAATTGAGAGATGAACCAACCGTGCAAGTTAGTTAAAATAAGGGGAGGATGGGTTGGGGGGGGGGGGGGGGGGGAGACCTTATCTTACGCATGAGGGTGCGCACGAAGGTCATCAACAAATGGTTCAACACACGTGCACACATTGACAAAAAGTTCCTACGTTAATATAATAAGAAAACCGCAACGATGACAACCCTCTATCTTTATTATTTCGAATTAAACTGTTATCCTTTAATAGGACGAAAATACCCTCTCCAATTACACAAATTTAACACTCCATTTTCTTCGAAATTTTATCAACATTCCCATTCCCATTCCCTTTCCCTTTTTTTAACCATAGTAAAAAGGCTTCTCAAGGAAGGGTGGCATGGTAATGCTCTAGAGAAGGTAGGTCATGAAGTGGGGACATTTCTTAGATGAATTTGGAAATAGTCCTTTAACTAATGTGACGATATTATGATAACCTACTAGGGGTTGATGCAGTTGGTTGGCATCCTGGTCCTGTAGTTGTGTGTTCCAACTCCCATTCCTCGACTTGCCCTGCTGTTCGTAGAAAATTTTAAGTGGATCGTTGCGGACACTTGAAGGGACTATTCCTTGCCTCGAAGGGTTTGGGGGATACTCCATTATCAAATAAAAAAAAAATTCGAGATAAACTCCTTATCCTCCAAAGAGAGAGGGTATAAATAAGGAAGTTGCTTGGCCAATTTAGGCTAACATCCTTATTAAAAGGGTGGCTAGAGGCATCCTCCCTAGGGGGCACGTCCCAAGCCCCATCCTTGTAAAGACTTTGCAGGTTGACGATGCTCCACCTAGGGCTTCCCAAGAAAATTTTTAAGGATTGTATATGAGGATTAAATAGGTAGTGGAGCCCATGACTATGTAGCAATTACAATTCATGACATTGTTGATATGGTCCAACAATGGTAGCTCCAATTTCTCTTTTCTCCCTTCTTTTTTTTTCTTTTTTTTAACGAGTGAAAAGTCGCTCGCATTTAAACTCTCTCATTTCTTTAGTTTTAATTGGTTGGAAAAGCAACCGAAAAAAGTAAGGACACGTGTTCATTTGTAAAAAAAAAAAAAAAAAAAAAAAAAAATTAGTAATAAAAAAATTTGAAAGAAAGAAACCGAAACTAATATTCTCCCAGAAAGAAAGAAAGTGTTCCCAAGTCTTAACTAAAGTCATGCATATGGGTCCAGGCCAAGTAACTAGTAGAGTCATTCGCATAATAAAGAAAAAATGAAACAATAAGGAAAGTCACGAGTATCTTACACCTCCTGGTGCAAGTTTGCCGTTAATGGGAAAAGAATCTAAGGTGCGCCATTAAAAGGCGCCATTAAAAGGGCAAAAAAGGTTAGGTTCGATAATATGCAACTAGAGGCTATCGGTTTCAGATCTACAAGCATGTGGCACATTGAGAAATTAGGAATGGTTGATAGGGGTAACTAAGTAATTTCACTTTAGTACTTAACAAAAAAATTAAACCTTTTAATTATATAGAAATCAAATTACTGCCGTGTTTGACCTTATGACCCTTATAATTACGAAATAACAGAGACTCACTTAGAAAGAGAGAGAGAAAGCTTTCGATTTTTCGATTCATTTATAAATTTCCAAATCTCACTTTCTTCTTCTTTGTTTTCTTTTCTAAATTTCCCTTTCCTTATAGAATTCGTCTCCATGTTTGATTCTCATCGGAAAACTATCATTTTCCGGTGAGATTTGAACGGAGATAGCCGGACTTACAGTCACCGGCGGCGGGAAAGGACGAGTTTGAGAAAATCGGGGGTTTTTGATCGAGAAAAGGAGAGATGAGAGGTTTGAATAGCAGCGTTGAGACTATAAACGCTGCTGCGACTGCGATCATCACTGCTGAAAGTCGAGTTCAGCCAGATATGGTTCAGGTAAATCTCTTGATGGATTCGTTTCTTGTAGTTTCAATTTTTTTTTTATATATATTTTTGTTAGTTTTACTCCCGATAGTTGAACTTTTGAATTTAAATACAGTGCTGCATGATTCGCTTATTAGATTCGAGATCTGTCGAATTTATATGTTTTTTGTTCGTTATTAGATTATCTTTTTTTCATTTTTTTCTGGAACATATTAGATCTAGTTATAGATGCGAGGGTTTCTGGATATGTTTGCTTTTGTTTGATTTTTTTAAAAATTAATCTGTGTTGATTTTTTTTTCTCAATTTTTTGTAGTCTTTTGAAGGTTGACTTGGGTTTGGAGGAAGTATATGGATTTAGTTGTGGTAGATTTGGAGTTTCAGTGTTCTGTGTTAGCTAGCTGAGGCTCCACAACTGTAGAATTGGTTTGTTATTGTCTTTGTAGGGTTGAAACTATTCAGGAATCTAATAGGACTTTGGGTTGTTAATAAAGAACATAAAGGGCTTCTTTATGTCTTCACACAGTACCCTTTATTTGATTTTAGAGAAAGCAATAGTTTCTCAGGGATGTTTTTCTGTAGTAGATAAAGTAGGTTGTAGTTTGTATTGCCATGACAGTGAAATAATGTTCCTGAACCTCTGTATATATAAAGAATTTCATTGAATTTTGTACTTTTGGATTTGGAAAGGGTTCTTCCTGGGAGATTTCATAGCAATATTAAAACAGAGTTACCCATGCAACTTTCCCCCCTCATAAACACCCATGTTTATTGCATCATGACTAGTACCAGAACTGTTGCAGCACGATGTTGGTCCTGGATTCTTTTTGTTGCATTGTTTCTTGCATAAGTTCTCAGCTGATGGATATGGATCCCAGTGTAACCATTAAAAAAGGACAGAACACTGCATGATTAGATGAAAAATCAATTAATTCTGCATCCTGGAGCCGCACTGATGTGTTTTACATGTGAAAAAATGGTTTGAGAACTTAAAAAGACGGTTATATTACAAAGCTGAGTAAACATCCTTTGCCCATAGTGAAGTGCCTTGGTGTTTGCAATCTTGGCCTGCTGTACCCATAGTAACAACATTCTCTAAATTTTTGAAAAATTCACGAATTATTAGCGAATTTTAGGTGTGCCAAATTGTTCTCCAAATTATTCTCGAATTTTAGGTTTGTCGAATTATTTCCGAATTATTAGCGGATTTTGCGAATTATTTCCGAATTTCATGAATTATTCCCGAATTATTTGTGAATTTTGAAATAATTCATTTTGTTTGACAAAATGAACTTCTTATTTGTATATTATCTGATCAAATTGTCGGATATCTTTTTATAATAATTATTTTTTTCCCGGATTGTTCCCGAATATTTCCCGGAATTTTTTTGAATTTTCTAAACTTGACTCTTGCCGAATTATTCCCGAACACCAACTTTGTCACTATGGTTGTACCGAGCATACTGGTGTAATTTTATCTGCTGTCACATCGGTCTTTATTTTATTTTTACGGAAAAAATCATTATTTGGAATATAAAAACACAATACTTGTCTTATAAATGCCCTTTCTAAATCAGGGAATTCAAAACGATGACTTGTTATTGGTTATCATGAAAATTCTGAATTTGGTCAATGTTAGAGTTTATCAAGTCAAAGGCCTACACTTATTATATGTTGGACGTTGTCACTGTTATGTAGCGGTTGAGTCTTACTTCACCACATAAGCAGATTTATTTAATTTTTCTGGTGGATAAACTGGATTGGACACTCAACCTCATGGTTGCGATGCTAAATAGTAGTAATAGACAGAGCGTAATATACAGTCTTTTTCGATCTTTCTATTTTGATGTACATATTGTACCAGCAGATGCATGTGTTTGTTAGTGTTTATGTGCAGCTGCTCAATGTTAACCAGAAATCAAGAGGCTTTTGTTCAGGCCAATGACTAGTAGGTTTCGTACTAGTGGAAATTGATGGCAAACCCCCCCTAGGCTTAGGTTCTTTTTGTCATTTTTCAATTCTTGATTAGCACTCTATGAATTTAGTTTGTGACTGCAATTGAAATTCATGGTTGCATATCATGTGTGTAAGAAATTTGTGTTCAAGACCTTGGCTTGTCCACTATCTCTCTAAAAATCTGCATTGCACAGGGGGTCTTCTGAAATCTTATCACCTGTTTTGAGATTTATTAGGTTTAACATAAGATCTTTCTCATGCATGCAAACAAAATTGGCAGACCCTGAACTGAGATCCAACTGGAGGATGATGTAACTTATTGTCACTGGGCATAGTGGTTCTAAGAAAGGCCTCACATTAAACTTTTGATTGCTCTTGGACCTGAAAAATTCTATCAAAGTCCCCATAACAAGAATGGTGGCTTATTATGTAAGTAAACCAAATTCTTCCTCAAAATTAGAGTTCTAGACAAGTTCTGCCTAGTACCTTTTGTTTCTATCTCTAGAGAATTGTTCATATGAACTATGAAGGAAGGATCCATCTGCTTGGAACTTGATGTTAGTAGCATCATCAAGACCGAAAATGACAATGCTGAGACCAGGATCTGACCCAATGAGTTTAGGATTACTTTCTGGGTACAGAGTCATAATAACATGGTTGGGCTATTGACCATGGATGTTGATTAGTCTAATCGTGATTCATCTGGATGGAAGGCACTGCATTTCCATGCGTCTTCAAGATCTTTGTTAAATTTAACTATAACAAAACAAGAACTGGAGACCGTGAGTATTTAAATAGGATGTATTAACCTGAATTTGACAGTTGCAGAAATATTAAATTGAGTCACTTGGACTCAGAATATTTTGGTGTGTTATTGATCTATACATGCTTATCAGGCTGATTGTGATTGAGGTGAGAATAAAGGATACTGTATTTCTGTGGTCCGAATGGTTATCTTTAGCTTGGATTGGACTAAAATTTGCCCAAAAGCATTGCTGCCACTTACCATGTTCCAGATTTTGGCTCTCCGTGTCAATAGATTACATTGACTGTTTTTTAAAAGAGTCCTTGATGCAATTCCTCTTGTACTAAATTATAAGTGTTCTTGATGGCGAGTCTGGGCGTTTGCCTTTATGCTGTCATACTTATAGAAGAGGCATTTCTGAAGCAGTGGCTGCTCTTTCAGTGCCATTAGATATTAGTGGAAAGGATTGTCTTCCCTTGGCATCTAGCACCATCTTTTTTTCCCAATGCCCTTGATTATTTATTTATTATTATTGTTTATAGATGCATCTAAAATAGTTACGTAGTCTATACTTTATAGTTGGGAATCCGGTTATTTTTGTGACCAGCCTTCCTTTATTTTCTAACATCTTGCATGAGGTGGAATCTAGGAACTGACGAAAATTTCCTTACTTTTCGTACCTTCCATTGTCCTACTGCCTTTGCCAGCTACTGGATTTACTATTAGCTACAGAAGAAACTGAGTACTGTTTCCTGTTATAAATGCTATCCGATTACCTATCAAAAAAATGCTATCTGATTTATGTTCTTTGGTTGTGAATCTTACAGAAGAGGAGATGGGGGAGCTGCTTGAGTATATACTGGTGTTTTGGATCTCACAAACATGGCAAGCGAATTGGCCATGCCGTCCTCGTTCCTGAACAAACGATGCCAGCAACTATAGCTCCTGCTGCTCAAAATTCGACCCACCCACCCACCATAGAACTACGCTTCGTTGCTCCACCTTCCTCCCCAGCATCTTTCTTTCAATCAGAACCTCCTTCCGTTACCCAATCACCAGCTGGATTACTATCTCTCACCTCCCTTTCTGCTAATGTCTACTCCCCAAGTGGGCCCACCTCCATTTTTGCCATTGGCCCTTATGCGCATGAGACTCAGTTAGTCTCACCCCCTGTATTCTCGACCTTTACCACCGAACCATCCACTGCTCCATTCACTCCCCCTCCTGAATCTGTGCAACTGACAACACCTTCATCACCTGAGGTGCCATTTGCTCGGCTGCTGTCCTCATCGCTGGATCCCAACCACAGGAATAGGGAGGCGAGTCAGAGATTCCCATTATCCCACTATGAATTCCAGTCATACCAGCTGTACCCTGGAAGCCCTGTCAATCACCTCATATCACCTAGCTCAGCAATCTCAGGTTCCGGCACCTCTTCTCCTTTCCCTGATCGTGAGTTCACTTCAGGAGGACGCCCTTTTCTTGAGTTCCACACGGGCAACCCTCCAAAGCTCTTGAGCATCGACGGGCTTTCAACCCGTAGGTGGGGGCCACGACAAAGTTCTGGCTCTTTGACGCCAGATGCCCCAGGAGGGCCCGCCTCTCGAGACAGTTTCCTTCTGGAAAGTCAAATTTCTGAGGTGGCATTACTCGCAAACTCAGACAAGGGTTCCCAAGGTGATAACAATGTGATTGATCACAGAGTCTCATTTGAGTTACCTGCTGAAGAAGTTGCAATCTGTGTGGAAAAGGAGCCAGCAGCATTGGTTGAAGCAGTATCAGAATCTCTGCAGGATACAACAGCAACAGTAGCAGCTACAGTTGAAAGAGATGGAATTTCAAGGGAAGCAGACAATGGTTATGAATGCCGTGGTGGGGACACTTCCAAGGACACATTTGAGGAAGCTTCGAAAGATGGGGAGGAGGAGGAATGCCGCCAGAAGCATCGTTCTCTCACCCTTGGATCAGTCAAAGAATTCAATTTTGACAACCCAGACGGAGGAGCCTCAGATAAACCCACTGTGGGCTCTGTCTGGTGGGCCAATGAGAAGGTTGTTGGAAAGGAGGCTGAGTCACGTCACAACTGGGCTTTCTTCTCTATAATGCAGCCAGGAGGCAGGCTGTCGGCTGACCGGTATGTATGACACGTGGCTTCACCTCATGCATTGACAATGAAATGAAATTTTGGCATAGCTTTGGGGTTCCAAACCGGGTCTCCAACTTGGACTTTCATTGAAAGGGAACACAATACATGGTTAGGCGATTGTGGCATTCTCGGATTACACGACTGACCCAGAAATTGGAGGACTGTTTTTTTGAGTAGTTTCTGACTGAAATGTACAGTGGGGATAAGTTGTGTGCTACTGTATTAATTTGTCTTTTTATTTTTATTTTTATAGAATTTCCCTTTTTCAAATAACAAATAAGATCTGTACTTAACTAACTTGTGAAATCCCACTGTTGTTTTCTTTATGTGATTCTTCTGTGTTTAGCTTTGTTTATATAAGTGCTAGAAATGATTCAATCTTCTTGTACATTGATTTGTAGACAGCGATGAATGATTCATTGATTTGCTTTTCTTTTCTTTGATCCTCTTGATAGATGGGTGTGATTTTCATGGATGTTTGGAAACAGTACTGGAAGCGCCGTGTTAACCTTTGATAGTGTAATTACGTACCGAGTCCCAGCTCACGCTTCATCCAGTAAACTGAGTAATGGATCTTTTCTGGCGGTATATCCTTCTTTTCCATCTGTTTAAGTGTAGACTCAACCAAGATTAGGGAACTGACGAGTATGGCAATTTATATAAATACGTGGGTGGTTAGTGGTTAAGAGGCCTGAAAATTTGTAGCATGAGAGGAAGGCAAAGTGGGGGTGGGGGGGGGGGGGGGGGGGGAGAATTTGAAATCGTTAATGAGGCAAAAGTAGAAAGCAAAATATCTGAGGTGTGAGAAAACTAGTTTTTTAATTTTAAAAATTGAATTAAAATGATAGTTATCTTATAGGCTCCACGCCTCCACCTGAAAGAAGGTGTTAATGTACTGGTAAGCCTAACCAAGCCGAAGCAGTTAAAGTGTCAGTGAAAAAAGTCACCAGAACATAGTTAAAGTGTCCAAAATCCTGAACTGCGAAAAAACTCTTTCGGCATCCGTACTTTTTTTTTTCCAAACACCATCTAGCCCTTGCGACACGAAAAACGTCTGGCCCTCATCCAACATGTAAACACACGTGTTCTTTTTAACATTCTTTACTCGTGGTTAAGATTTTCTAACCCTTATGTTTCAACCATGTAATTAACTTCGTTTTTGAAAAAAAATATTAAAAACAATTTAACTACATGAGTCATAAAAAGTGAGTTAAATGAAGTATGAGTAGCCAGACGGTTTTAGTGTGGTAAGGACCCAACCAAATCTGATATCCCTAAACACACCATATAAGGTAACCGCTAAGGTGCCATAAGGGCAACCCACGCTATCCCTCCAAAAGGCATCTGTACTTTGATCAAGATATTATGAATGTGCTTGTAAACTCCGCCCTGCCAGCCACATGCCATGTACTGCATTGCCTATTTCGAGTAGGGATTGGGGCTGCTAGTGCTACTTGTCATTACACTTGACTTGCCTTCTTTGAGAATAAGACAAGACGAGTGATTACTTCTACTTGTCTTCCCAAATAATACTTCTACTTGACCCAATTACATTAGCACTATTTTGAAATAGAAAATAAGGTTTATTACACTCCCCTCCCATAAGGTTTGGTGAAATTTCAAAAACCTCCATCTAGTTTCTGAAATTATATTGTCCTCCCCTCAACTTAGGTTGTTGTATCAGTTCCTCATTCCATTAAGTTTACCGTTAATTTATGGATAGACTTTGATGATGTCATCATTTAAACATTTTAAAATATCTAAATTATCATTTTTCAAGACAAAGTTAGTTAATTCAATAAAATAAATGACAATTGGTTTCTAACCAAGGTTAATAATATCAACTTAAGGTTAATATATATTTATAAAATCAAGTATATATATATATATATATATATATATATATTTTTTTTTTTTTCTAAAAACCAATGTTAGATAGATGAACTCTAGGGGTGAGTGAATCTTAACCATAGTTAGTGGGTATTAAAAGGGACACATGACGACTTATAGAAATCCTTTAACTGTGGTTAAACATAATTAACTTAAGGTTAATATACTTTTTTTTCCTTAAAAGCAAGGTTAGATGGATTAATTCTAGGGGTGAGTGAATCTTAAGCACAATTAGTGGGTGTTAAATGGGACACATGACGTATTGTAGAGTCCTCTTTAATTGTGGTTAAGCATAATCAACGTATTGTAGAACTCCCTTTAATTGTGGTTAAGCATAAGTAACTTAAGTTTTTTTTTCTTCTAAAAACGAAGGTTTGATGGATGAACCCTAGGGGTGAGTGAGATTTAACCATAGTTAGGGAGTGTTAAAAAGGAGACGTGGCGGCATATAGAGATCCTTTAACTGTTATTAAACATAATGAACCTATGATTAATATTTTTTATTTTATTTTCTTATAACCAAGGTTAGATTAATGAATCCTAGGGATGAGTGAATCTTAACCACAGTTAGTGGGTGATAAAAGGGACACATGGCGGCTTGTAGAGCCCTCTTTAATTGCGGTTAAGGATAACCAACCTAAGGTTATTTTTTCCATAAAACTAAGGTTAGATGGATAAATCCTAGGGGTGAGTAAATCTTAATCATAGTTAGTGAGTATTAAAATGGACACATGGCTGTTTGGGAGTTTATGTTTTTCTTTGGTTGAACTTTCAAACGGTAAAGACGTGTTTCCTCAATCAAGTAAGAGGGGTAAAATGGGAAATGGTAACTTCAGTTAACAGTGTTAATATATATTAATAGCTTGACAGGGAGGGCAGTGTAATTTCATAAACTAGAGGGGAGGTTTCTGAAATTTCACCAAACCTCAGGGGAGGTGAGTGTAATTTACCCAAATAATTAGTAGTATAATAGTTTTAAGTTCTCATGGATACAATGTGTATTTCTAGAGCCGCTTCGGTTATCTTCATTTTTATAAACTTTGGACATAGAGAAAAGGGATCTACCACAAAAGTTAATGATTCTCATAACTCAGCAGTAAAATAGATTAAGCTAGGGATCTTGGAACAAATTTGATTTGTGAAGAATCACATAAAATATCCACAAATTATTTTGTATAGGTAATTTTACTTTGGGTTTATTACACTCACCTCCCCTCAGCTTTGCTGAAATTTCAGAAACCTTCCCTCTAGTTTCTGAAATTACATTGTCCTCCCATTCCCGGAGAGACGAGGAAGCCGCCAGGCTCGCCTTTGAGGTTGGCCATTGCCCTACCGCGTTGAGAAACCTTATTTACTTTTGCTTCCTCCTCTGTCTCCCGCCTCTGCATGAACGTGGAGCCAAAACGAGAACGAGTTCAGTCGAACAACGTATATAGTATATAGAAGTGGAAGAGCGTTTCGCCTCGGGCATCCGTCTGTTCTTGCTTCTGGAGTTCAGGACTGAGTCTCGTAGACCGATTTAATGTAGTGCCCGCTTCAATCGCTTGAATGGGCTTCGAAGCTCGTATAAACATCGATAAATGGGCGATATCAGGCCGGCGGGTTACACGTTCCACTGTGCCGAGATGTGAGGTGCAGGTGGTGATGATCACCCCGGGGTATGCGCTAGCGCCCTTGACAGGCACTCCAGGACCAGCCAACGCTCGTGAATTCAAATACGGCTCCCTAACCTAATAATGTATTGGGTGGCTCGGCAAAACTCTTTAATTGGAATCCGCTTGTGAGAAAGCCCCTTGTATAGTAAGGGTAAGAAACCGACAATTCTGGCTCGCTTGCTAGATTCGGATTCATTTAATACAAAGTTTGTTTTCTGACTGCTTTCCTTGCTTTCTGGAAGATTTACAAGGTTAAGAAAGGGTCAGACGGGACAGTTGATCCTTAGTTGGCACCTTTGGTGCCTTCAGACACAGTTTGTAAGTGAAAGAGAATTTGATATTCAATCAAACGATCGGTTAGTTACTCTTTCCTTCCCTGCTCGGTAAGTGACTCATTCCCATTAGTCGAATAGGAAGACTCATAATCCGGGGGCGAGTTAATAGTCAATTAACAACGAGGCTGTAGTTTACTAATAAGGACTATTGCGACTCATCTAGCTACCCTAGAGAGAAGGAAGGCCACAAACTATTCCTGGGCGAAGGAAGGCTGGTGAATAGTGCCGTTGGCTTGCTTTAGGCTTTCCGTCAAGCTCAGATCTCAGATGCAAGCAAGGTCGGCTTCTTAATAATAAGAGCAACCCCGTCGAATCTCTGTATTATCTAAAGGCTGCACTCTAGGGTTATCAGACCCTTTAGGCTTTTCCAAATGAAAAGCAAGGTCGTGGAGGGGACTACTTTCATTCCATCCCACCTGATAAAGGGATACAATGATAAGTCATCCTTACTCCCGATCAGATACGCTCTTCTCTTCCACCCCTGGACTATATTCTATCCAGAGAGACAACCAATACGCAATTCCATCCATCGTATTCCCTGCGATGTGGTGGTAATATCCCAAGTCCGGGGATAGCTGACGTAGGAACGGATTCAAGCTGGGGTGCTCTTCCCTTACCCTTAATATCGGACTCCGAGCATCCCTTCATAAATAAAGTCACAAATAGCAGCACAGGATTGGCGATGCCAACTTCAGCCGATTGTTTATATATGCCCGTGTTAAAAGTGAAAAGCCCATTAAAAAGATTCATTCCCCGGTGGATTGATTTGGCAATTGCTTTTCAGCCTCTTTGGGCTTTGGAACATTCATTTACTACATTCTCCTCCCACTGGCCATCCTGACAACAACCGGTTTATGGCACCTCCATCAAATCGACCTTATCCTCCTCATTATCGCAAGCTGCGACGATGATGATAGGAATTGGAATGGGAATACCCTGTAATGTTAGTATGGAGTTGAAGAGTAGCAGCACCAGGAGTTGAGAAAGGAGAGAAATAAAGGCTCATGATCAGAGAAAATAGATGTTAGGAAAGCTTTGTGGGAAGGAGAGAAGAGTTGAAAGTAAACCCATTTTCGAATTGGATATTTGAGACGAGAGGATCTATGAAAAGAAGTTTCCTTCTCCTGTTCATCAACTCGAACCTCATTCTTCTGTAGTTGATGTTACAGATCAGCCTCAATCTTCAGGCCAGCTGCTTTGCCCAGCATCTTTTGCCGATTGTCAGCCTGTTCAGCCGATCACGAACGAAGACGTGTCGAAGTGAAAGCCCCAGGTTCTGATTGCTGAACACGGAGGTCGAGGTTTTTTGGGTTGAATAAGTCGTAAAAGAAGCAAATAGGTCTCACAAGAACCCTATTTAGGGAGTGCAATAGAGAACCTGAGAAACAGGAAGATCTCAGTAACCAACTCGAAAAAGTGCCCCCATTTTTTGCTTTTTCTGAATCTGAATCTAATTCCATTTTGATTCTCCGCGGGATCTCAGAAGGAAGGCTGCTTTCAAAATGCCTGTTGGCGCTAACAGATGATGAGATTCTCGATCGATTTGATCGAATTTTGAAAAGTCTTTCTCACTATTCAGAACAGTGGAGCTTTCGATCAAGATGTTCTCGCCTCCCCCGTTCGGCTCGGGGATTGGGTATCAATTATCGGTTTCACTGCTCCATGGAGGTGGGCACCAGACCCGCCGGTCTCAGGCTATAGTCTCCAATCCTATCTTTCGTGAGCAGTGAACGCCTGCGAAAAGTCTATAATCTCCGTCCCGCTCTGAAGAATCCTCATTTCGCTTGGTCACTCCTAGGTCGGAATTACCCATTTATAGATCTTCCAGACCGCCCGTTGCTGTTTGAGCTGGTGATGCCACGTGGGCCGGACCGTTGAAGGACGGGGTTTTTTTTTGGAGAGAGAGGTGAGTCGAGGGTAGCCTCCCGCTTGACCAATTTCTCGGAGTCGGGGGAAGATCTCTCCTATCGCATGTTGGATGCTTATCGAAGTTGCTTCAAATGGAGGTGGAGAAACGACCTGTGATGAGGATCTGGAAGAGTCGAAGCTAAGGTAATTAGGAATGGTTTTCCTAAAACCCCGTCCTTGTGTCCCCCTAGCAAAGCTAAAGGTCTAACTCTTTTGTTTGTCAACCGTGTCCCCGTTAGATGAGAGGTGAAGGAAGTCCCGAGGAAAGCCCTTGTCTTCACGGGTTTCCGTCTCCTAAAAGCCTGTCAGCGGGTAATCTCGTCAGGGGAATGGTGGACTTCGACCCCGGTGATCGGGGGAGACTTAAAAGACCTCTCCCTACTTATAAGTCTATAAAGACTGGAAGGAGCTTCACACAGACCCAATCAAGAAAGAACATATGCACAACAGATACTTTTCTCTTTTAGATACAAGACAGGTCATTTTGATCAACATGGCTGCAACAAGTGGACTGACCAGGCCTATTATTCTAGTAGTACGAGTGAGACCAACCCTTTATAACGAATGAATCAAGTATACACCTCCTTTGTTGGACTTAATTGAGATAACCCATCCGGGTTGGATCCTAGGAGGGTTCACTGGTAATGATTTTATCATGGCTCCCACCTCTCTTGATCGGGAAGTGGTAAAGAAGACATCGGGCAATATAAGAATATAGAAGGGCCTCTTTTTGCAGTTGTAGATGTCTCGAGGAGGCCTGTGAATACGAAGCAACCAAAAGGTTGCCCTATAAATATAAGGCATGTTGCCGGGCTTTTTCTGGTCAAAGTCTATCTTGTCTTTATTATACGGCATTCGCCTTAAAGCTCTTCCTTTTGCAGCCAGAAAACCAGGCATCTCAAAAGGGTGGATACTATTACAGAGGCTTGGGGCTCCCATGCTTTCCCATGGGTATCTTTCAGTTTGTTGGCTCCTTCAGATTGTGGGATTCCCCATCTATTTATCTTTCCATTCCTTCCCCTCATTCCAAGCTTGGGGCGTACTACCATTATTCCAGGAGCTTAGACATGTGATCTGAGTCAGGTGAGTCGAGTAAACGGGTGGACGAAGATCGTACAGCAACAGCAGTACACCGCCCCACCAAGGGAAACCATTCTGAATGAGGGTCGATTACTCGGAAGTCAACCAATCTTGTTCATCTGCGGATGCCAATAAGCAACCCTTGATGCTCTACGTAGTTTGGATGATGTGATTGACGGATTCACTAGCCAGTATAAGCACCAGGTGGAGCATCCCCCCAATCTCTGTGATCTGGTTAATGAGAAAATGTAGCCCGGTTTTTAATTCATTACCTTTGTTAACCGATGGAGGAATTTAGCAGCTAAAGCAAAATGGAACATTAAAGACTTTTAATATTAACCCTGTTAACTAAAGTTACACTTTTCCCATTTTATCCCTATTACTTGATTGAGGAAACATGTCTTTACCTTTTAAGAAAAACATAAATTCCCAAGCCACCACATGTCCCTTTTAATACCCATTAATTATGATTAAGATTTACTCACTCCTAAGGTTTATCCATCTAACCTTAGTTTTAGGACAAAAATAACCTTAGGTTGATTATGCTTAACCGCAATTAAAGAGGGCTCTACAAGCCGCCATGTGTCCCTTTTAACACCCACTAACTATGGTTAATATTCACTCATCCCTAGGATTCATTAATCTAACCTTGGTTATAAGAAAAAAAAAATAAATATTAATCTTAGGTTAATTATGTTTAACCACAGTTAAAGGATCTCTATAAGCCACCACGTGTCCCTTTTAACACCCACTAACTATGGTTAAAACTCACTCACCCCTATGGTTCATCTATCAAACCTTGACTTTAGAAAAAAAAACTTAGGTTGCTTATGCTTAACCACAATTAAAGGGAGCTTTACAAGCCGCCACGTGTCCCCTTTAACGCCCACTAACTATGGTTAAAATTCACTTACCCCTAGGATTTATCCAATTAAACTTGATTTTTAGAAGAAAAAAAAAATCTTAGGTTGATTATGCTTAACCACAATTAAAGGGGGCTCTACAATACGCCATGTGTCCCCTTTATCACACTAATTGTGCTTAAGATTCACTCACCCTTAGGATTAATCCATCTAACCTTTCTTTTAAGAAAAAAATAAAAATATTAACCTTAAGTTAATTATGTTTAACCACAATTAAAAGATCTCTATAAGTCGTCATGTGTCCCTTTTAATACCCACTAACTATGGTTAAGATTCACTCACCCCTAGAGTTTATCTATCTAACATTGGTTTTTAGATAAAAATATACATATATACTTGATTTTATAAATATATATTAACCTTAAGTTGATATTATTAACCTGGATTTGAAACCAATTATAATTTATTTTATTGAATTAACTAACTTTGTGTTGAAAAATGATAATTTAGACATTTTAAAATGTTTAAATGATGACATCATCAAAGTCCATCCATAAAGTAACGGTAAACTTAAGGGAAGAGATATATGTTACAGACAACCAAAGTTAAGAGGAGGACAATATAATTTTAGAAACTAGAGGAGAGGTTTATGAAATTTCACCAAACCTCAAGGGAGGTGAGTATAATTTACCCTAGAAAGTAATCACTTCCTCAGTCAGTGATGTGAGGAGGGGCGGCTCTCTTTTACTTATCACGTGTCCCTTTAACTCCCTTCAATTGTGGTTAAGACTCATCCAATCCTAAGGTTCACCCATGTTTTTTGAAAAAAATTAAATCTTAAGGTTAAAAAACTTAACCCAAATTAATAGAAGTTGAAGAGGTGGCTTTGTAAGAGCGAGGAGCGAAATTGCTCGTTAAGAACAGGAGTCGTAGTCCCTTCCTTAGCCGAGGAGGGGACTATTCCTCCTTGTCCTCACAGAGTCCCTTTGAAATGGTTAATAAGTTTTTACTGCTACGGTTAAATTTGATTTTTATCTTTTAAAAAGTAAGATGAGTGGTTTAACTCTAATAGTAATTCTTAACCACAATTAAAGAGAACAAAAAAGATGATACATGTAACAGAGGAGGTGAATGTTTTCATTCAGCTAATAATAGGACTAAGGCTGCACACGGCCTAATGAGAGCCACATGATCACCGATGGCGATGATGCACTCACCATTAATCTCACATCATCTCACATACCACGTGGGTTTGTTATCATGCATGATTCGAAAAATGACTTTTCTTTTAATATTGGCAACTTAAGGCAACTGAACTTAGTTTTTCTGGGTGGAAATGTGATCATGTCACACACACTCTAAACTCACACACCAACTGAACTAAGTCAATGACTCATGTTTTGTTTATATTCTCTTTTGTATTATATCGATCTAACCAGCGGCGGAGCCGGAATTTTTCATTGGAGTGGCCGAAATACACAAAAATTAATGGATTTCGTAGTATGAAACTTGGGGGGGTTTGGGGGTGTAGCCCTGAGAAATTTTTTTTGGGGCCAATTTTTTTATTTTGAGAATTTTTTTCCGATAATGTCCTTGAGGTCATCACATTTGTCTCTATTAATTAAGATTCACCCACCTATCCTTGGATTTTAACTATATATATCAAAATTTTTTTTCAAACCCTAGTTAAAATTCACCAACTCCTAAGGTTAAAAAATTTAATATTTTTTCTGAAAATCAAGGATAAGTAGCTGAACCCTAAGAGTGGGTAACTTTTAACCATAGTTAAAGGGTGTCAATAGGGACATATGACGACCTAAAGGGTATGACCGGACTCCATTAGAGGGCCCATTATATATATGACAAAAAAATTGGGAGGGGTCATTATATATATATAAGACAAAAATTTGGGGGGGGGCCAATATACTAAAAATATTAAAAAAACAATTGAGGGGCCACTAATTCATACTAAAACATAAGAGTTTTACAAAAAATTTGGGGGCCATGGCCCCTCCCCACCCTTCCCTGGTTCCACCCGTGGATCTAACGGCTAGGATTTGTAGTGATTGATTGAGAGAGATAGACTAATTTTAGAGAGAGAGAGAGTGAGATTAAAACGGAAAATAGTGAACATACTTGAGATATCTATTTGCAAACCTATGGCTAACCTGATTGATCCATGCCCTCCTTAACTACTCATTACAATTGGAAACTGGTTGAGAGAGAGGCATGGACGAATGGGTCCAGCCTTAGATTTGCAAATGAAAAATAGTTATCGTATCCATAAAATTCATTTCCAAAACTAAGCACCACCTTTGGTGGATGTCGCTCTCTTTAATACTCACCATCGCGTATCCCATGTACGCCTACCTACTCATTGAAAACTCAACGAACAGAACTTTCGCAACGGTCAACCAAAATCTGGGGTCTATAGTGGACGGCGTTAGAAGGCACGTTGTTATTTAAATAAACCGCACAATTAGGACTTCTCGATTGTTTCTTTGGCAACAAGCGCAAACTTTGACCTTCTAGAACACCTACCCCTGCCCTTCAAAAGCCAGAACCTCCTGTGCTTTCCTATTCATCTTTCCCTTGCTTTTCACTATATTTTTTTTGAAAAATCCTCTCCCAAGTTTTTCAGAACATTTTTGAGAGGTTTTCAGGGATCAAAATGCCTCCTTATGCAGGATATGCCCCTCCTTCAAATGGGTTTGCCAAGAAGAAATCAGAATCCAATCTCATTACCATTGATGTGGGTGGCCAGCTCTTTCAGACTTCCAAACAAACCCTAGCTCTAGCTGGTTCTAAATCTTTCCTTTCCAAGTTATTGGATTCTTCTTTTGATCAGTTTAGTGTTCCATTCGTGGACAGAGATCCTGAGATTTTTTCTATCATTCTTTCCCTTCTCAGAACAGGTAATCTTCCATCCAAAGCCAAGGCTTTTGATCTTCAAGACCTAATCTCAGAATCCCAATTCTATGGCATTGAGAATCTCCTCGTCTCGTCTCAATCCAACCCATCTCAATTCGAAGCCTTTAATCTCGAAAAATCCGTGAGTTTGCCTTTAAACGGTAGAGATTCTCCCTCTGCAATCTCTACCACCCCATATGGATCAGTTCATGTCGCTCATGGTAGCAAAATTACATCTTTTGATTGGTCTCTCCATCGAAAATCCACAATTCTAACCCAATTCACAGCTATTGATTCCCTTTTGGCAATTTCTCCATCTCTTGCTGCAGCCGGTGCCACTGATTTCTCTGGTTTACAGATTCTGGATCTTGACAAGGGTTTGTTAAAGAAACCTTAAATTGGGAGAATGAGACAAAGTCTAGCTCAACCGTCCAGGCAATTGGTTCATCCCCTGAATTCTTATTCACCAGCTTTGAATCTGGCCGACGAAATTCAAATACAATTATGGTGTTTGATCTTCAGGGGAGCTTCCTCCCAGTTACAGAGATTGGTCACAATGAAATCTATGGTGCTAATCTTGATTCTGCAATTCCAGCCACCAAATTGAAGTGGATTTCAAATTACAATCTGCTAATGGCATCTGGGTCTCATGGAGGACCTTCAGGATTCTTGGGTAACATCAAATTATGGGATATAAGGTCTGGGAATGTAGCTTGGGAATTGAAGGAGAAGATAGATTGCTTTTCGGATGTTACAGCTTCGAATAATCTCTCTTCAATTTTTAAGGTTGGTGTGAATTCAGGTGAAGTGTTTGTCGCGGATTTGAGGAAACTTAGTTCTGAGAATCCATGGACTTGCCTTGGAGATAGAAGAAGGGGGAACAATGGGAAGAAAGAAGGTGTTGGGTGTAAGATTGAAAGCCATGGAAATCAGGTTTTTTGCAGTAAAGGAGGGGATATAGAGTTATGGTCAGAGGTTCTGCTAGGTTCCTCAAGAAGTAGTGAAGATGACTTAAAGGAAAGGGTCTTTAGGAGCAACTTGATGGGGAGAGTGAAGGATAAGGGAGGGTGCAGGATAACCAACTTGAGTTTTGGAGGAAAAAATATGCTTGTGACAAGGAAAGATCAGCAATCTGTTGAGGTTTGGCAGAGTTCATTGAGGGGGTTCTGATCTTGTTAGGTGGACAAAAGCTCACCAATCTTGTTAAAAAAAAAAAACAGGATTTCCTTTTTTTTTTCCTGTATAAATTTAGTCTTAGTTTGATTTCATTCTTCTGTAAATGGATATGGTGTTGATCAATGAGAAAACACTTGGATTTGTGGCCCAAACTCTACTGTAGCAAAAATGCTTTAACCTTTTTATAATATTTTTAAAAAATTTATTATGTTGTTTTTCTTTGTGTGTGTATTTGTATAGATCTTATTCTCTTTTACTTGATACTCAGTCTGGTTTGGATATCCCTGTACATACATGGGATTTTGAATTGGATGGAATTATTCAAGTGAGACAGACTAAACTAAGAGAAGATGGGAATATAGTTATCTGATAAAAGAGATACAAGGACAGGTAAGAGAATGGTATCATATCCAGCACATTAATGGTATTCTTTGGAAAACATGTGAGGTTCTTAAAAGGAAAAATACATTAGAATTTTATTATGTGTCCTAGAATATTATTTTTATCACATTTATTTGATGTGTGCATTTTTACAATGAGCTTCTTGATATATCACTTATTGTTAGATGGTATACTCGACATAGTTATTGAGTAGATAGATGGTACTCGAGAAGTCCGCGTTATGTCGAACAATTGTTGTTCGGCGGGGTGTGTGATCCTCATCGACATTTTGACCTCATTCACGAGGGTTGCAAGTGTGATCATTAAATGGGGCAGAGACTAACTGATTATGAGTGAACCATGGTAATACACACTAATTAATCATCATCTTTTTAGTTTCCTTAGATATAAAAATTATATCGATTCTTTTAAAAGGATACGAGTTTTTGTTTTGGGTATGAGATATGATCGCGTTAATAATAGATTTAATATACTTGACCATTTGGGAAGAGTTTGTATTATTTTAAAAAGTATTGGATGAAATTACTTAGAGAATCTCATCCTAGTGACAAAGATTTAATCTTCAGAAAGTTTAACAAACTCGATAATTGTGAAATATCTCAAAATTGAAATTCTTGTCACATTAAACTGATTTTGATTTTAATGTTCTATCCATATTTTCCAGAAAGCTTATTATTTTTTTAAAAAAATTAAAGTAAAATTTGTTATTTTATGAAAAATATGCACCTAATCTTACATGCATGTGTGGAAAGTTGTCGAATGAATTTAGATTTCTTTAGAAGTTGAGATCCTGAAAGAAACTCCTTTTTTTTTGTTGAAAGCTTCTTACTTTCACTTACTATTTGCAAAAGAAATTGATTTAAAAGTTGTCAATGAGCATAAAACTTGAAAAGAAGAAAGATTTGAAATAAGATTGATTGATGACTCCATAAAATAATATAAGAGAGTCTCCCACCACTATAATTTGATATCTCAAACTTAAAGGCTATACGTCAACCAAAAAAAAACTTGAAAGACTATGTAAGCACCCAATTTTATACCTGGTTAACCTCTGTTGTCCCCGGCCAAACCCTAGTAGCCTTAGGTAGACCGTAACCCAAGCCCTAGTAGCCCTAGGTAGACCAAACCTAAGCCCTAGTCTAACCCTAGGCTAATCCTAGCTTAACCCTAGGTAACCCTAGACCTAACCCTAGGTCTAACCTAGCCCTAGCCCTAACCCTAACCCAAGCCCTAGGCATAGACCCACGGGCTCAAGGTTCATTTTAAGTCCAAAACCCAAAACAAAATTGTTAAAAACCTTTTTTGGCCCAAGCATGGGCCCACTAAGCCCAAGTGGGACCCACACCCTTTTAAAATTCAAAATTTTAGGGCAAAACGTTTGTTGCTTTCCCCACATGTGTGGTGGCTAGGCCCAAAGTAGCAATAAAAAAAAAAAAAAAAAATTCAAAAAAAAAATTCAAAAGCCCAAACCAAGACCCATGGGCTTTTAGGGTGGGACCCACCTTATTACAAAAAAAAAAGAAGAAAATAAAAAGAAAAATTAAAAAAATAATAATAATGATACAAAAAGATTTGAAAAGTAGTATAATATTAAAAAAAAAAAAAAAAAAAAAGAGGAAGTTTGATTGGGCACCAACCTCATATGGCAGATCCCACATGTGGTTGGGCCCAAATCGTAAAATCCATTCAAACCCAAACCGGAGAAACAAAAAAAAAAAAAAAAAAATTCAAAAAAAACAGTACTGTTCATCGTCTTCTTCAAGAGGACGATGACAGTCCTGCTCCCGATCTCCCTTCTGGCAGAATCTCCTGCGTCCCCTCCAATTGTCCCCCACGCCTACCCTGATCCTTATCCATTCCACCATCCTTATCCTTCCCTCTTCCCCTTTAAAACCCACCATAGCAGCCACGGTTTGGGGAGGTTTTTTGGAAAAAAAAACAACAAAACACAATAGAGAGCCCCCTGCCCGAGCTCCTACCGCCCATCTTCAACCTTTGCCCCTTTACCCCAGTGAATCCTATCCCTTAGAAACGCCCCCCACACACCTCAAAGAAGCTCCCACATTTCACCACCATCCCCACCGTTCAAAAACAAAACAGAAATTTTTTTTTTACAACAACCTGTCCACACCGAAGCTCCGCCAAAACCACCTTCCTTAAACCTCTCCAACAGTCCTTAGACCCCTAGGGACTTCACCAGACTCTTCTTAGGCTCTCCCAGCCTCATCACCATCGCCTGCAGCCGCCACGCTCCGGGAATCCGCCACTGTCGCAGTCAGGCCACAGGGTATACGACCCCCTTCCCTTCCTAATTTTTTGCTATTCTCATTGTAAGGGACCCCTGGTCCCATTCCAGGGGTCCCCATTTTGTTTTTTTTATCTTTAGTAGCTCAAAAAAACAAAAAACAGTAGGCGGGGGCGGTTTTTCCCTTTGCTGTGTGGCCACTGTACCACCGCCCCCCGCCACCACAGCGTGCATGGTCTTTCCCGGAGGTCTGAGGGGGGTCCTCAATCCATGAGGAATCCCCATAGACCCCCTGGTTTACAACCAAACAGCACCCGCAAGAGTTTTTCAAAAATTTTTTCAGAAAAACTCAGTTTTGACCAACCACCTTTAACCCCGGCTTAACCATGGTTAGATCCGGCCTTGGTCAAAACCAAGGCTATGATTAGACTCCCCACATACCCGGCTACCCCCCTGTAAAATTTCAACATTCAACTCGCCCGTTAACCATAGTTAAATCGACCCCAAAGTGGGGTCGATAGTGTGAAAATCTGTGCAATGGGACGACTTTGGGCCTCTGTGGGACCCACATAAAGCCTCGTATTGGGCCCCACAAGGGCTCAAATTGTTCCCCTCTTGGCCAGATTTGCAACAGTGGTCTCGGATCCCCCAGCGGTTGAGCCAATCAGCAGTAAAATTGCCGCAAAGTTTGAAAAAAACACTGTTTTGGGGAAATCGTCATTTTATGTGAATTTCAACGGGGCAACTTTGGGCCTTTGTGGGGCCCACATACGGCCTCCCCTTGGACCCACAAGCATCCGAATTATTTCCTGTGTATCAGGATACCCACTAGTGGTCTCGGATTCCCACGATTCCCCCGTTAACCATGGTTAAATTCACATTAACTATGGTTAAAAATTTGATGGAAATTTTAGGTTTTTTGCAATTTCTGATATTTGTGGGGACTCAGGCCAGGTAGGAGGCTACTCTAGGCCCTGCCATGGACCCTAGGCCCACTTTTGCTTCAGTCGGACCCTTAATCATGGTTAAACACACTCGTGGTTAACATTTAACCATGGTTAAGCGGTCCATGACCTAGAAAAATTCTGAAAAAATCATCAAAAAATCAGAAATATTAAATGGAATCCAGAAATGTCTTCTATGACATTTTTTTTATTTTGGTTAAGATCCTTAATCAGAGTCAACCCCATTTTTGATCCTTAACCATGGTTAAAACAAAAAAATCTGGAAAAATGCTCAAAAAATCCAAAATATTAGGAGAAACCCAAAAATGGTATCTTTTGGCCATTTAACCATGGTTAGTACACCTAACCATGGTGACCTCCCCTCCTTAACCGCTGTTAAGCATACTTAACAATTGGGAAAAATCTGAAAAAAAATCCCAAAAAAATCAGAAAAATATAAAAAGACCAAAAATACTGACTTTGGAATTGTTAATCATGGTTAGCACCCCTAACCATGGTTAATCATCTTTCTTAACCATGGTTAGCAACCCTAACCCTTGGTTAAAACACCATCGGGCCTACCGGGCCTCACCCTTGGCTTTCCGAGCCCAATATCGGCCTACTGGGCCAAACCTTAGCTTACCAGACCCAATCTCGACCTACCGGGCCAAACCCTAGCCTACCGGGCTCACCCTTGACCTACCGGGCCCAATCTTAGGCCTACCGGGCCCAATACCAAGCACTTGACAAACTCAGTCAACCAAACCTAGCCTCCCGGCTAGACCCTAAGCCACCCTTGGTGCACACACACACCCTTAGCCTCGGCATGGACTCATGTGTCAGAACTACGCTCGGTCTGATCTCATCCCTATGTGAGTACGTAGGTAGCTCAACCCGAGTTCGACCCTAGTCTAGGATTTTCTCCTTCTTAGATTAACATTATCTTAAACACTTAAGACATTTGATTAAGATTGAGTTTAATTTGGCTTAACCCTAGTAAGTAGGGAACCACTGAAAAGTGGAAGTGCCTGAGTGCCTAACTCATTCCTCGGGCTTAACTGAACCTCTTACCCTGATCTCTGATCACAGACCAAGACCTTATCCAAATCCCGGGGACTTATCCCTTCAGAATGAATAGGTGGCAACTCTTAACTCACCCCGTGAGATACAAACCAGGATTTCACCGAAACCCATGCTCACAACTATACTATCTTAAGTGTACATATATTCTCCTTAATATAGTGTTAATTTTGTATAAGACCTCATTTATCTATAAGGTTAGTTGTTTGAGTTAGGGGGGCGAGTGAGTTCTCCAGCCACATCTCACAAAGGGAATTCCTCTTAATCTACTTGGAATTTCATTTTCTTTACTGTAATGATCTAAGCCATGAACTATGCATGCAATTCAATGGATTAAATCTTAAAAATATATTGACTCTCACTACGTGAAAATGCGCTAAAAACGACGGCCCAAACTCGTCGTTGAAACACAATTACGACGTCCTTCGGCCGTCGTGTAGGCCGTGGGGAACGGGGGTGTAGTTCACAATAAACGACGGCCTATAGCAGTCGCTATTTTGTCGGAAAGAACGACGGCTAATGACCGTCATTTACATAAACGTCATATTAAGACCGTCGTTTATTTCGCGACATACTATTTTTTTAAAAAAATTAATTTTATTATAAACGACGGCCAATAGCCGTCGTTTTTGACGAAAAATTTTAAAAAAAAATTACTATTTTTTCCTGGATGAACCTGTCATATACATTTTACCTGCAAATTCGCTTAATATACATTTAGTCCAACCCATCACACAATACAATACAATACACAACTTCATCTTCTAATTATCAAGCAAACGAGGCAATCACACGCACAAACAACGAAAACATAAATACTTAACCAATTTATATGTTAATACAAAAGTCAAAGAAATTTAACACAATATTTGGGCCAAATGATAGTTTCGCCAATGCTAATATCTCCAAGTGTTCCCACTCGTTCACACAAATCTGTATTTTGATCATAGATGTCATCTACTATAACGCTATATACTTCAGGATTTTGTGGTACATCGCCATGAATCCGTCCCAAGGCAATAATTGCCCCTCTAAAATTCTTTAATAAACATTGCCTGGAAGTTGGGGGTGACTCGGGGAGAGAATGCCGCCTTCCCTACAAACATTAAAAAGAGTTTGTTAAACAATAAACCTCAAAAGAAAAACAATATAAGAGTAGTCAATATGATCATTTACATGTCAAGCTTCCATAATAACAAATAAACCAATAAGATACTTTACATTTATGCTAAGCTTACAAAAAATATATAATAGCTAAGTCAGAAGTATGGATTCCAATCTGGGATTTTGAGGATACACAAATACGGGCAGTGATGCTCATTTCTGTGTTTTGTTTCTGATCCTATTGTTGGGCTTGAAGCTGTGGTTGTCGCTTTGTGTCTTGTATCTTGTATATTGATTTTTATTTATAAAAATCAAGGTTAGATTGCTTAGCCCTGTAAGTGAGTGAATCAATCTTAACCATAGTTGATGATGGGTGTTAAAAAGGAGGGCATGGACCAATGAAGACCACATTCAACTACATAGTGGCATGCAGCGATAAAGTTGAATGTAGTGGTACTACATCTAATAAGATCGAATGGATACAAAACATCTCAAATTGAATATTTAACACAACCCACATTATTTGTTGTCAATATCATGGACCATTTCTAGAGTCAAAATAAAGTTAAAGGTGAAACTAAAAGTGAACATAGCTCCAAAAAAGTTTTCACCATAGCGTAGCAAGATCTATAAAATGCAGAACGTGGTGGTACTATGTTTTATAAGATGGTTTATGTGCCTAAATTTTCACTACTTAATTACTCTAGGGCCTTTTAATTTGGAGTATTAGTTAGGTTCATAACAGGAAGAAAGTAGAGGAAATACAAGCATGGTATATATTATATATGATAATGCCTTGGCATTAAACTTATTTTATTACTAATAATATTATGATAAACGAAATGTCCGACGTAACACACCAATCTTATAGGGTTCTTTCTACCAAAATGGTTATAAACAACTCATCAGATCGAGGTATCGGTCGAACATGACATCAAACAATAAATTTCTACTCTCCATATGCAAATTATGACGAATATGCAAATCCTGTACAAATGAACGAGATATGTTATTATCAATGCGATATATTCCACAAAACATTAATATTATAAAACATCTTATAAAGCACCTTCCAGTATGGTAAGTCAAACAAGATTGATCTCTTTGACCATGCAGTGCTTTCCTCGGTCGTGGACTTCTTCCTCTTCTTTCCTGCTACCTTTCCAAACTTAGTCTGAATAGCTTCCATTTTGCATAATACTTCAAACCCACTCAAACGGCGAGGATGTTTCCTAAGTTCTTCTTTCCCATTAAATTGTGATTTTTGACTCCTGAAAGGATGACTTAAATCTGCTAGGAATCTTCTATGACCCATGTAGGCAAACTTTTTTCCATGTGATAGCCACACTGAGTCTGTCCCTTCACTGCAAACAGGACAACCATACTTTCCTGCGGTCCTACAACCCGAAAGATGGCCGTACGCTGGAAAATCATGTATAGCCCACAACAAAATTGCTTTCATGATGAACCTATTCTTAGTGTGAGAGTCATATGTTATGGTTCCAGTAGACCACAATTCATTCAACTCTGCGACCAATGGCTGCAAGTAGACATCAATGTCATGTCCTGGACCATTTGGACCAGGAATCAATAGTGTTAGTATGGTAAATTCCTTACGCATGCATAAAGATGGGGGAAGATTGTAAGGAACAATCATAACAGGCCAGCAACTATAAGAGTTACTCTTGTTCCCAAAAGGATTGAATCCATCTGTTGCAAGGCCTAGCCGAACATTACGTGGTTCAGCAGCAAAGTCACTCCACCTAATATTTAATGATTTCCAACAAGAAGAATCTATCGGATGGCGCATGTGGCTATCATTTTCAACTGAATTTGCATGCCATTTCATACTCTCTGCAATCCATGGTACACTGTACATTCTTTGCAACCTCTGTGTCAATGGAAAATATCTTAGCTTCTTCCACGGTAAAGGTTTAGCCTTCGGCTTTGAGTCATCCACCGGTTTCCATCTGCTTTCACCACATGTAGGACAACTATCATTACTAGCATGCTCTCTCCAGTATAGTATGCAATCATTACGACATGCATGGATAATCTGGTAGTCCATACGCAAAGACTTGATCAACTTCTTCGCAGTGTAGGTACTATCCGGCAAAGTGTTCTCATCTGGTAAAATCTTTTTGATCGTTTCTAATAGCTCTGTGAAGCTATTATTAGACCATTGATGTCTAGCTTTCATGCTCAACAACTGAACAGTTACTGATAATTTTGTGTGCTCACCTCGACACGAGGGATATAGGGGTTGCATCGCATCCTCCATTAACTTCTTGAACTGAATATCCTCCTGTGAATCACCTGAAGCTTGACCGTCATCTTTATCATGAACTTCATTTAGGCATGTATCCATGTCATCGGGACTAACACGTCCAAATGTGTTATTCAACATATCTGTCATTCTTGGGTACAAATCTTCATGTTGATTACTAGTCGACGTACTAGGAACCCCAACATTATCATGATTTATCAGAAATGGTTCTCCATGGTTGATCCACCTTGTGTACGACTTATCTATACCATCACATATTAAATGCTCTGAGATAACTTCTAGGGTTTTCTTCCCTTGCAGATTACGACATTTAACACAAGGACAACAATGCCAATCAACACCCTTACAATTCTGTTTTGCGAATGATAAGAATGATGCAACACCTTCAAGGTATTCAAAAGACATCCTCGGTGCTATCATCCACTCCTTGCTTGGGGGGGTCGAAGAAGACATCTTCTAGTTAGCTGGGTAAATATTCAAAATGATATAAGAAACTTGGAATCTAATGTTCACAATGATATAATTACATATATTATAATGTATTTATAGAAGTTGGCTTTTTGAAACTTTCACCCGAACCCAATCCAAAGTAAGCTTGGGTTTGGCATTTCTCAATTATTCATTTTTTTTCCTCCCATTCTCTCCGATCTCATCATCATTTCTCTCGAAGAGAAAGAGGAACTCAAAAAATGAAGAAATAGAGTTGGTTTCTCGGTGGCCACCGAGTGTGTGAGGTTTGAGTTATGGAAATATTCTCATTACAGAATGGGTTGTGACAATTGTTGAAACCAAACTACTAGATCAAAGATATATCAGTTTCAGCAGTGACCTGTTTTCATTTGAAACCAACAAACTAACAAATATCTTTGTTCTAGTAGTTTTCCAATAGGTTGACATATAGATTAAACTAACAAATAAATCAAACTTAATAGGTCAATTATAATTTTTTGTGTTGGTTTCATTGCAAGCAGGAGTTAAAAACAGTTGAAGGCATTCAACTTGCTTCTAGATGCTGCAAAGAGTATGTTGGTTTCTTTATTACCTTATATAAAATCTAGTTTACCATATTTTTACCATACAAGGGTTAGGATTAGAGGAGTTCACTTAGCATCACCCTTATTATATCTACTCACTGAATTAAACAAAAAAGGCAGGGACATGGGAAATGGAATGTGGAGGGGAGCTTCAATCACAACAACATCAATTAAAAAAAATCACATCTTAGAAAATGTGGAAGTAGCTAAGGAAATCATGCTACATATTTCAAGAACCACTACTAAGCAATCCATGCATGTGAATATGAAATAAACGAGGAGATGTACACATCAAAAAATGAACAAGGGAAGGGGCGTTGAACTGAACACACTCTCAGATTCACCCATCTGTAAAAAAAATCTCGACAAAACCTCAATAAATCTATCAACACATCAAAAAATGAAAAACAAATGGAGGGGTGTTGGACATTCACATTCAAAGGATTAACCCATTGGCATCTTTAAAAAAAAAATACCATGATTTGAAAAAATCAATCAACACAAGACAATTAAAAAAATCAAAGGAAATCTAGAGATCTAAACCTCTGTAGGGAGATTTGTAAAATGCAGAACATAAAAAAAATAAAGAGAGAAGATGGATGGACGATCACATTCAAAGGAGATCAATAGAACCCTAATCTATAGATTTACACACATTGGGGGGGGGGGGGGGGGGGGGGGGGGGGGGGGGGGGGGGGGGGGGGGGGGGGGGGGGGGGAATAACTCAAATCTAAACCTTTTGTAGGGAGATCACTTACAGAACATAAAAAAATCAAAGGAGATCTACACTTGCAGGGACGATCACATTCAGAACATATGTCGTTGTTCGTCGCCGGAGAGCCGATGAAACGCAAATCTGAAGACCTGCGAGGGGAATGAGAAGAGAGATAAGGTGGAGATATGAGGAGGAGAGAAGAGGAGGAAGATGGTTCAAGAGAGAAGATGAAGAATCTGGGATCGATTTACCTGTCGCCGGCGACCAGCTGCAAAGGTTAAATGTTCCAATTCCGCTCTTCAATGGCGGAGGTTTCAGAGCTTCACCTTCTCGACCAAGACGACGATGGAGATATAGAAACCCTAGACTCCATTCCTTACTGGTCCAACAATGACATCTACTTCTCTGATTTCGGTCCTTTCTCTCCCCAATTCCTACCCTCAGATCACTCCGTCCATGCTCCGATTATCGTCCAAGGAGATGCCATCGATCAACACGAATCCTGCGCTCAGATTGGCGAACCTAATGGTTCGGATCGCGATCCCGATCCCGTCACCGATGTCAACTACTTCAACCGCGAAGATCAGGTAACCTTCGTTATGGATTTGTTCGAAAGAGGTATGGAGGAATCCCACGTTGTAGATAATAATGATTCGATGTCGAACCAGTTTTCGGAAACCCTAAACGATTCGAATTTTGGGGTTCTTGAGGGAAATGACGAAATGGGTTCTAATTATCTGGAACTGGGGTTACGGTTAGGGTTAGGGTTGGGTTTTGATGAACATGGTTTGGAAGATGAAAATGATGGGTTTATGATTGCCGAGTGCGGAAGTGCGTTCTTTGTGGGCAGAAGATGGCCGGCGAGTCTTCCACGATTCGGAACGAAGAAGATGGCCGGCGACCAGCGGCAAGAGGGGAAACCGAGAGAGAGAGCAGCCGAGAGAGGAAGAAACCAAGAGCAGAGCAGCCGAGAGAGAGAGAGAGGAAGAAACCGAGAGAGAGAAAGAGTTAGGGTTAGGGTAAGAGGGGAAATTTGCTTCAAAGAATGACTGCCATGAGTAGTCGTTTATTGCGTTTACACGTTGCCGACTTCCGTAAGCCGCCGTATAATTAACGAGAGCCTTAATCCGTCGTTTTTTCCGCCTTTTGGATATCGTTTTTTGCCCATTTTCACGTAGTGTCTACAGGCTACCGGACTCGGTATCTGTGTAACAATTTTTTCCGGGTATTACAATGAGAGATTTTGAAAAATAATGTTTGGATATATGGAGAACAATAAGATAGAAAAATTAATATATAACAAAATGGTGTGAAATATAAATAAATTGAGAAATGATCATTTGTCTACTTTGGTCAAAGGGACAAATACAACCCTTTGATAGGGCTAGTATACTAACATAGCTCGATCTCGATTCGTTAAGAGCTCATTTATCTAATAAATGAAACAAGCTCAATCCTGATTTTTGAGCTCGTTTGGTTAACGAGCAAGGTCAAACATGTACGTACTTGGCTCGTTAAATGCTCAACTTGTTTAATATTATTATATATTTATTTATTTAAGTATCTATTATATTTACTTAAGTATGTTAAGTATCTAAGATATATACATATGTTGTAAGTTTTGATTTGGTAGGATGATCTAACATAAAAGAATCTGAACCTTTGATCTAAAAAGTATAAAAATATAACAAACGCAATAAATGAGTTTGAGCTCGGTTTATCAAGGTAAACAAGCCAAGCTTGAGCTAATAGTTCTATTCACGAGCCAAGCTTGAATAAAAATAGTGAAGCTCGAGTCGAGCTTGAACACACTTTTACTTAACGAGTCGAGCTCGAATTTGTTTCAGCTTTGGGTCCAAAAATCAATGTTTACAAGTAGTGCATGATATGCCCCCGGATCCAATGAAGCATAATACCTGGTTACTTTAATAATAATATATCTATAAACACATTATATATTTACTGAAGTAATGTGTTTAGGGTGGTACACAAGTTGATCTAGCTTGATAGCTCAACTCAGTCAAGCCGAGCCCAATCCCATATTTTAGGCTCAATCGAGCCGAGGCTGGAGCTGAGTTTAAAAAATCCAAACAAGTTGAGCTCGAGCCAACTCTTGTTTGATTCGGCTTGTCAAAGCTTGATTCAGAAGTCTGGGATTTTTCTTCTTTGCCTTGCCTCTGCTTGTCGCCTGGTACCTTGGCTCCATCATGTCGTTGGTACGATGTCAACTGGACCAAAGGTGCCCCCCCCCCCCCCCCCCCCCCCCCCCCCCCCCCCCTCTTTATCGTTTCTTTGCAAAAACTCTATATGTCAATACTTCCCTTCAATTTTTTAAGGATTGCCATTCTTGTGTTTTTTCTTTTGGTCTTAGTCAAGAAGCTTGGTACCCAGGGATTTAGTACTTTTATATGAGATGCTATATCGCGCCCCAAAATCCCACCTTGGTCAAATGGGACTTTGGACCTGTGATACTCATACAATAATAGCATATAAGGCATACCAAATGAGAATCTAAAAATTTATCCTTTATTATAAACAATAAGAATCTCGATAATGAAATGAATTATCAAATATAATCTGTGACCAACTTGAATAACAAAATTTGAACCACCCATCATAGTCTCCAATATCAAATTCAAACCTTAAACAACATCAATACCAAATATCTATTACAACCCTCAATCAAAATAAAGTATCTCCTGGATCAATAATACGCATATCGATCTAGGTCAACATCTCCTTTCAGAGAATCACCTTCTCACTCCTCTTGATATCCCTATTCGACCCAAGGCTCTGCCATGTGCTCCGAGCCTAAACCTGTCGACATCAAAAGTTCGGCTGAGCAACGAAATGCTCAGCGAATATAAAATCTAGCTAACAACATAATAACATGTATACTTAATTAGACATATAATGCATAACATATTTACATGATCAGAGTGTGGAAAACATGTGAGCAATCATCAACTTGACTCATTCATACTCGTTTACTTGTGCAGACTCTTGGAAATGTACATGTGCATGTCAATGCTTACTTGTCGCTTGTACTTGTAAGATGCTCGTCAACGCTTGTATGATGTTCGACAACACTTGTATGTTGCATATGCTTGTATCATGCTTAACAATGTCTATACGATGCATATGCTTGTATCATGTTTGTTCTTATGAGAAATGTCTACTTTTGAGACTTATAAACTTACCATGCACGTGAACTTGTGATTGAGTGTCGTGATTAACATTCATCTAGGTTATCTCTTAGATTCCGATCTCCCACCAATGAAACCCCAGCATACCATCTCATACTACCATGGTAAAGAAACTGAGTTAGAAATACCTTCCTTTAAGTCTTAGTCTATCTAAATTTCAATCACCATACATGTTTACATACTTTATAAATTATCAAGGAAAACATACTCATAAATTCAATTACATGGTTCATAAGCATCAATCACAATTATTCATCCTCATCATGCCCATTCCACTCACATTTGTGCATAAACTACCCCTTTTTTCATCATTCATATTCATGTTCAACCCCTAGAAATCCAACAAATACTTCACTATAGCCCCCAAACCTTCATATCATACATGAATAAGGTTAAACATCGAACAATAACACCATACGAATCATTAACATGTATGCACAAAACCCTACTTCATGTTCAAATCTTGATAACCAAACTTTAATGGCAATGCTTGTAAATCATGAATTGTTAGTTAGATAGTATATCTTACCTCTCACGATTGTTTTCCTACGATCAATTCCTTGAGAAAGGTCTTTGGCGTCGATCTCCAAACTTTTCTTCCTCTCCAAGCAACTTTCCTTTGAAAATCTTATGTTTTCTCTCTTCATGTGCAAAATTCGGTTTAGAACTCTTAGAAAATCCTAAACCCTCGTATATTTATAGGGTTAGAGGGTCTTAAACCCTAATAATTTTCCATAAAAATCATGTTTTACAGTTTTGCACCTAGTCTCGCTCGAGCAGGGCTTTTTCTCGTTTTAGCAAGACACTTTTGGGCAAACTCGCTTGAGCAGGGTTGATTATCGCTCTAGCGAGTTTCCTTCTGGAAAAATCTATTGTGTTCTATCTTACATTTCTCACTCAAGCGGGTTATTCTCGCTCTAGCAAGTTGCATTCCTGACGATCTCACTCAAGCAAATTCGTTCAAGCGGGTTTTGTTGATTTATTTAGTTTAACCTATTTTTCCTTGGTTTCTTCAATCAAACAACTTAATTACTGCATACATGCAACATTAATTAACATCAAAACTCACAATAAAACATTTAATTGACACATTTGCCCATGCTAAACACATAAAAGACACAAATATAGATTCGGGTCTCTACAATTTAGATTGGGCTTATGAAAAGATTTTTCTATTTTAATTGACGAATGGTCTTCTTATAAATCTGCAGGGCATTAACTGTGACAAAAAATGATCTTTGAAATAGGGGAGATAGAGAATAACACTATAATGGTGATTTTGGACATGAGTAGGTTGATTGAATGGTGGTGACTACAATTGCTCACCTAAACTGAGCACCTGCTTCACTTGATAAAAATATGAACTTAATGGTGGGTTTAATAGATACAATGGATTTGCGCACAAGTGAAAACAGGGTAACAAGCTGAGCTCGAGCTTGATATCCCATGTTCGAGCCGAGCTTTGAGCTGGATAGTTTGAAGTTGATTTGAGCTTGAGCTGAGCTGAGCCGAGCCGAGCTGAGCCTAGTCTGAACACCTTCAAGCCGAGCTCGAACTTGACTAAGCTCGGCTTGAATATACCCCTAATTGTGGTGGATTTCCGTTTGCCCCTTTCACCCATCTATAAATGGATCGGTGTTGGAATCAAGGTCTTCTTACTCGACTTGACTAGACACAACTTGTTGCCACTCTTAATAAATTTTTGTGTATGCCATGTGATGCACACTAATGCCTCGAGGAGTTGGATTTACCTTAATGAGGATGGAAGGAAAATACATGGCCATATTCAGGATAGTTTTTGAGCCATTTTCAGCATAAATATATATATATATATATATATGTCAAAAAGTTACCCATATTCACAAGAAAAACAAGAATAAAGTTACGCATATATATTACATGCTCTTTACGCTGCAATGCACATGCAATTTGAGATGTGGTTTAATGGTTCTAGTAGGTGTGATCTTGCTGACTTAGGCAAAGGTTTATCTTCTGTTCACATAATTAATTGTATGTTTGTTTGCATAGCTTTATCATATAGGGCATGCCTTGAATTTTTATTATTTATAAAAAGGTATGCTTTTTATTCTTATAGCACCATAACAGCTACCTTAGTTCTGGTTGTGTGTGAGTTTAGAATGTGTGTTATTTACATTATAACATTTCTACAAAAAAAAAAATCAATTTGGTTTTCTATTACCGTTGCGTTAGGGTGTATCCCGACATTGGTTATGTAACGACCCCAAATCCTATCTTAACCAAAATAGGACCTTGGGTCGCCACATTTCTTAAACCTGCTTAAATGCCATGACATACAAGGCATACAACACGAGTTTCCAAAATGAGAATAATAAAATTTCGATATATAAACTCAAACCATCTTTATCAAGTGTATGGTCAACATAATCATAACCCACCGTAAACAAAATAGTCTGAGAAACAACACCTTCTAAAAGTGTATTACAATTCTTTTCTAATGACTCAAAAGTAAAAGCTTACAGATAAGGCCACCTGTCCAACTCTCGCTCTCCCTCAACCAGACGATCGCCTTCCTTCTCTACGCCATAAGCCTCCTCCACCCAAGGCTCACCTACAAACTCGGGCTCTATACCTGCCAAGACAAAAGTCTGACTAAGTACAAAAGCATTGAGTGTATATAAAATTCAACCAACAACATAGTATACCTGCAATTAGTTAGAACCATAACCAATAGCATAATAACATAATTAGAGTGTGGAAGAACATGTGCTCATATACATCATATCATCACCTTGACTCGTGTACTTGTGAGAACCTTAAACTTAAGAGACAACATACTTATGAGATGTTTATGCTTATGAGACCACGTGCTTGTGAGATGCTTATGCTTATGTACTTATTCAGATTATACACTTATTCAGATTCCTCATTGGGCTTATTCAGTCTGTCAGACGTATGCAATGCTTATGAGTTCTTGAGCAACTTCTTTAGAATATGCACTTATTTAGATCCCTCGTTGAGCTTATTCAGTCCATCAGACGTATGCAATGCTTATGCTTGTGGTCCACATGTGTGACTTGTGAGACTCTTATCTTAACATACACATGAGTTTGTGCATAAGTGTCGCAATTAACATTCGAATTAGTCAACGCTTAGATTCCGATCTCCCACCATGAAAACTTCACTATACTGTTCCATATCAAATAGTTAGAGAATTTCCGGTTTGAAAGATTTTCTTCTAAGTATTGGCTTACCCGAATATCAAGTAACATGTAAAATAATTAGGCATAATTTAACAAACAATCACATACAACTACCTTATCATGATTCTTAGCATAATTCATAATCGATTTCTAATAATTCCATAGTGTCATATTAATATTTATCATCTCAAGCATTTCAACAAAAACCTTGGGTACGTAATTTATTAATATATTGCCCTTTCCCATTTCTAACATTTCACAATACCATAATCCATCCATACACTCAAACACAATCCACATTCATACATTCATCCCATTTTCCATAGTATTTCCCATCCTTCAAATATTCCATCAATAGTATTAATCATCACATAATAGTTCATAGAATTCCAATCCATATTCACAAATCAATTTCCATACAAATAAACCATAATCCATATTCTATAGTCTACAATCTTACCATAAACATAATAATACTCCATTATTTCTAGCTTAAACAATCTTAAACACATATAAATTCATAATAGGGTTGAGTTGGATAGTTTATCGACCTTTGAGATCTTTCCCTTAGATCCAAAACGCTCTCAAGAAGATTTGAGGTTGATTTTCAAGCTTTCCTTGCAATCTCCAAGCAATCTCCTTCTTCTCCAAGTAATTTCTTATTTGAAATCCTAGGTTCTCTCATCTCCTTTGCCAAATTAGGTTTAGAACCTTAAAACCCTCGTAATAGAACCTCTATATATAGCCTAGAGATTAAAAACCTTGATTTCTGAACTTTTTTAAGAAATCTGGGCATGACTGCGATCGATCGCACCTGAGAGTGATCTATCGCACCTGAATGTGATTTATCGCAAAATACACAGAGAGCTTCTGTAATGTTTCCATTGAGTGTGATCGATCGCAGCTAGCATAGTTCCTACTGTTCTTCAGCAACAACAACAACAACACCAACACCCTTTCTTCTTCAGCATCAGCCCATCAGCATACTTATTTTACTTTAAAACATTAAGTAAATATTTTCATTTCATTTACTTTAAGTTTTAAATTAAAATAATAAAGTTCCCCCCATTAGGATTTAATAAAAAATTCTAGAAATTCCAATTCCTTATAAATCAAAATCTCATTTTCCAGTTTTAGGCTAAAAAGTGAAAATCTCGATCGTCATAAGATTTTCGATAGTCGATTTAACCACTTTATGCTCAATAATAAAATCTCATAAAATCATATACCTTTATTTAACCTATAAACATTCATTTCCGGTAAAAATCATCTCAAAATTCAACAATTTATGTTTTTGCTAAAACCACATCCCTTCTAGAATTTCTGACATTCCTGCACTTAATCGTTTTAAATTTTTACTTAAGATCATTAAGGAACAAGACATCACATATATTAAAACTCATCTTTGACCATTTAAACTCTAATTAATTGAATTGAAGACATCAGTGAAAACTTGGGGTCTCTAAAGGTTAGGAAGTAGACTTTGAGGGGCGTATAAGGGGTCATTAACCTTCCTTAAGACATGCCCTTTTGGAGTGATTGCTTGGACTTACTCTTATGACACCTTAGCGGCTACCTTAGGTCTGACTATGTGTGAGTTTAAAGTGTGTTAGTTACATGATAACATTTCCACAAAAAAAGAGGGTATACTTTTGACATAGCCAAATACTAATAAGGATAATGTTGGAATACATAACTTTTTAAATAAAACTTTTCAGACCATGCCCTAAACTGTGATATTTTGGTTTAGGGAGTTTCCTTATCTGTCAGCACTAATCAACTCCTTTTAGGAGTGTTTGGTTGCAAATTTTATTCCATTCGGTTGGAGTACTTAAGGTATAATTTTAATATCTTTTTTTTGGTGAATATGATCACTCGTACAATGCTCAAGAACACACAAGATTTTTTTTAAAATTTAAAGAAAACTCCCATTTTGGTTTAGGGCAATAAAATGGTATTAAACTTCCTTATCTAAGTTGGCGTTTAGTAACACTAATCTAAATAGGTAAAGCTTATTTAAAAATTGAGCTTAGTTGGACTTTAGATTGTTACGTTGAAGGTTAATTTGGATGTCTAAATTTTTTTGAAGTAGAGGTTTTACCTCAAAATTAATAAGGAAACATGAGCTACTTTTTTCTTTAGATGTAAAACCTCTACTTCAAATGTAGAGACCTAGATTTTTGTTCACGTTAATATCTTGTTTAATAGGGTTAAAATAGTATTTCAATATGTCATTTTGTGTGTTTAATTATAACTAAGGGTATAGGATATTTAAAATGCAAAAAGGATGAAAAATGAAAAAATATAGTAGCGGACAAGCGATCTCCCTCGCGTTTCCAGCATTTTAAAAATGTAAGCACCCAATTTTTACACCTCTCCTTAACCATAGGTAAGCACCTTAACCATAGGTAAACCCTAGTTAAACCCTAGGTCAACCCTAAGTCCACCCTAAGTCAACCCCAGGACAACCCTGAGTCAACCCTAGGTCAACCTTGAGCTAAACCTTAGGTCAAACCCTAGTCAACCCTAGGTCTAACCCTAGTTGAACCCTAGGTCAACCATAGGTAAACCCTAGTCAACCCTAGGTCGAATCCTAGTTAAACCCTAGGTCAAACCATAGGTAGACCCTAGGTCTAACCCTAAGTCCACCCTGAGTCAAACCATAGACCTAACCTTAAACCCTACCAACTCAGGGCAGGGGCCCAAGGCCCATGTAATCAAACCCAATGCCCCTAGGGCTTAAAACCTGTAGACAAACAGCTTTTGGGCCTGTACAGGGCCCACAGACCCTAGCCAACCCTTAGGAGGAGGGCTTAGCCCTGAAAATTCAAAATTTTGGGAATGTCAGTTGTGAACACATAAATTTACCGTCTTTCCTCCCCTTTCAACCTAAAGTCCGAGAGTAGAGGAATAACGCTAAATTTATTTTTAAGAGTCGCCACCTACTTAGGGGAAGTAGGATCCCGAGATAATCCAAATGAGGGGGTCTACGGTCCAGAGTAGTCTAGGTAAGAGATCCTTTAGGTCCTGGGGAAGGGGTTAGGCACCCCAGGACCTCCATCCAATGATGGTAACTTACTCATTAGGTCAAAGTCAAACATTTAAAAATCACTTAACATTTCCTAAAACAATTATTAATTTTGCTAATCGAATACAAATCAATATGGGGTGTAAAAAGTTTATTTTTGGTTGGGGTCGAACCCTGATTGGGCTGCCTACTTATCCGGTTAGTCGGAATCAGACCCTCATAGTAGTTCGGGGTCCGTGACTGTTTTTTATACTCGTTTCGGAGTGTGGTCACTTCCAACTCGTGTTGAGTTGGGGGATGTGGAATTGAGATTTATGAATCTCATTCCGAGAGATAGTTGCGTAGCTAGGTGCTCGTGGGGGAGCTCTAGGGGGCGTTCACTTATTAAGGTAGATTTCTTTTAGATTTTATGTTTTGTTATTTTGTATTTTTTTGATTTTTTTGTATTTTTTTAATTTTGGCAAGTGTTTAACTAGTCATGAACTAAACTAAATGCCCAAGGTAGGCAAAAAGGAGAATAAAGCCTAACTGATTTAATTAACTTAAAGGCAAAGAGCAGGGCGGATCGAGCGCCTTAACCAAAAGAGGCTATGGTTTAAATACGGACCTTGCTCTAGGTCCCAAGGGGGGATAGACCAGTACCTTTAATTTATTTGATATTTTTATTTTTTTATTTTTTATTTTTTTATTTTTAAGACTAAAACTAACGGGGTAGGCCAATTATTTAGGGTTAAAAAAAGAAAAACTATCTAAGTGCCCAATGTAGGCAAAATAGGAAAATAAAATTGTGGCCTATCCCTATTGCACATACATGGATAATATACACATACACAACAAAATAAATGGGCCCCAAGGGAAAGTTAATGGGCCAAGGCCCATTGACCATCAATGGTCAATTGGCTTTGGTCCGCTATCTTTCTAAGGTCTCGAGAAATAAGCCCTATAATTTTAAAATGATTCTAGGGGTTTCCCTATGATTCAAATCTCCCGCCCAAGTTTTGAACTATCCAACGAATTATTATACTACAATAAATGAAAGATACTAAATAAAAATGGGGGTAGAGATATACCTGCGAGGGCTGATGGTAGATGATGGAGCTGCTCTGGTGATCCGAAGGAAGATAGCCGGTAGATATTCTCACACTCCCCAGAACAAGGGATTACAAAAATAAAATAAACAAAATAAAAAACTGCATGTGATGAGAAGCCCGATCAGCTTGTTTCTGTACGTACACATAACAAAGGAAAAAAACATGGGCTAAGAAGGCGAGAAACCAGAGGGATCTACATAGATTTAGGTGCTAAAAAAAATAAAAAAAAATCGAGAGAAAGATAGAGCTCACGAAATGGAGCTACTGGTTTTTCTTATGTACAGAAACCAAAGAGAAACAAAAAATCAAAGTGAAAATAAAAGACCCAGATCTAAAAAAAATAGAAGAGAATGCGGGAAATGATCTAAGATCTTAGAAACGAAAACCTAGAGAAAATTGAAAAAAGCTAAGGTAGCATTACCTGAGGATGGCGAGAGCTACTGGCCGAAGAAGACGATGGTGCCGCTGGATCTCACAGAGCTGAAATAGGCGAACTAGGAAAGTAAAAAAAAAAAATAAATTGAGAAGAATTAGGTTCTAGATCTAGATCTGGGGAGGAAATGGATGGATCGCAGGTGAAGAACTCTGGAATTTCCAGATCTAAAGCAAATATATAAAACAAAATAAAATAAAACCAGAGGTGGAATGGAGGTTTGACATGAAGGTAGCCATGCGAAACAGGGAGCTCACCGGAAGAGAACGAGAAACGACTCCGGCGATGGGGATCCGCGAAGGGATGGAATCTCGCCGGACTATCCGCTGAATATGAAATCACAAATCCAAACGATCCTAAAAACAAAAACACATAAGATAAAATAAAAAGAGAATGCGATACAGGGTTCTAGATCTAGATCCGGATCCGGATCTAGATCTAGAATTCAAATAGGAGGTGGATCGGAAAGGGTATAGACCTGTGACTCGCCGGAAAGATAAGATCGCCGGAGATAATGATTGGAGAAGACGATCGGAGAAGACGGCCGGAGCCTGATTTCCGTGAACCTGATGCTTGCTGGCGCCGGTAATGGAGTTCAGCAAGTGAGATGACCGTAGTCGAGAGGAGAGAGAGGATCGCAGCCAAGTAAATCCGGCCAGAGATCTGTGATCGAAACCTGTACAGATCTAACAGTCGAGATCAACAAAAAAAAAAAAAATCAAAGAGAAAGAAGGAAAAGAGGAGAGGATTAGAGAGAAGAACCGAGTACTTGATATATGGATGAGTTGGGACTCGCCGAAGAAATTCTGGAAAATCACCGGTGGAGGAAGATCGACGAACTGGTAATGGCTTGGATCTGTAGCCGAGATGGTCGGTAAAGACAAGGCTACCGGAGGTGTTGCTGCAGGGGACTGTTGGCCGATCCTTACAAGTGAAGATGCTGGTGCCGTGATAGTTGAAGGAGGTCGTGTATAGGTGCGAGAGGGTGCTTAACTGCTGTTGCTGGAGAAGAAAAACTGATGGAAGGAGAAAACTCTCCTCTCTGCCGAAAACCAAAAGGGAGAAAGGAAAAATGAGGTCACCTGACCTCATTACTGAGTATTTATAGATGGAACTAGGGTTTGAGGATAGGGCTTTAATTTTGAATGGCATTTTGGGTCTTGCTTGGCCATAGCCTCTAAGCTTCCAACCCTTAGAGGATTTAGTTTGGGTGAACTTGGACTTGGGGTTTTTAACTTGGATTTGGTTGCGGGCTTTGCCGCTGGGTCATGGATCATGGGGAATTTGAACATAGGGTTCCTCTCTTCTCTCTCTCTCTCTCGGAGACTAAAATAAAAATAATACACCATAAATAAATAAATAATCCAATTACAGAAATAAATCAATGAAAATAATTAAATTAAATTTAGAAGAAGGATTTGAGGGTGTAAAAATGGGGTGTTCACATCAGTAATCTAATTACCAACATTCCTTTTGTGGTAAAACTGTACCGCGTGGATGAGCATTTAAGTTGGGCCAGACCAAATTCGGAATAACCCAAGAATGACGTGAGTTATTTTACAGCAATTATTTATTTGCTCCTGTAGGGGAATGGCGGTAGTTATTTTACTGTTATTCTTAGTTTGCGTAAAATCAGAGTTCACCTGCCCTCCCAGTGATCAGGCATGCCCCTGGTCGGCTCCATACCCCTTCTTCGACCTCGCCTACCCTTGTCCTAATGCCATAAGTGTCCCTAGACCTCCCCCTATAAATCCAACCCACTTCCACCGTTTCTCATGATTGGAAAAAAATTATGGGAAGAACTGATAGAAGCTCTGACCGAATCCTCCACCACCCATATTGCCCTTTTGCTCGAGCTTTTGGATCCGACTAGACCTTGAGCATCAGTCGAAGGCCCTCCTTCACCTGAGTGCAACACCACCAGAGGCTCCACCACCGTAGATCCTTCACCACCACCGAAGGGAGTGCAGTAGCAGGGTAGGGTCACCCCTACCCCATTTTTCTTTCGAAAATCCATTGTGAGCCCCTAGTCCATACTCCAGAAGACTTCTATTTCAATACCAGCCCAAGGACAGAGGTCCCCTTGCCTCCTTCGTAGGCATAGGGACCCTCTCAAGGGTAGAGTGCATGGCTATACGACCCATCAAGCTTGGTAGGGCTTAGGATCCTTCCCCTGAATTTCTGGGGAACCTCTCATCCATGAGGAAACCCCCAGTAGCTTGGCAGTGCAGGGCCAAGCGAAAAAATTCGAAGTCTGGAAAAATCCATAAATGATGGTAAACACAGTACCGCAATTTCTAGGCTTTCCTTTTTCAGTGGCTCCAAGCCTCATATGGTGGGTCCTGGTCCATTCCAGGGCCTGGACTTAGTCCCTGAGACCTTCTTCCATCATTCTTGGTCCTTTGAGGCTCACCCCATTAGCTTAACCATGGTTTAAATCTCAAAAAATAGAAACTACCCAGAATGTCGGTAAATAGTCTACCGACATTCTGGACATCTAGACACAGTAACTTAGTGGCCACTATGGGCCTATCTCAAACCAGGCCCAGGACTTGCAACAAGTCCCCTGAAAACACCCTCATGGGTCCAGGATCCCTTAGGCATCGTCCCTACCATTTTCTTTTAGCTGCAAAGCTACTGTTGCAGAAACAGCAAGCAGTAACAGTAGTTTTTCTACCGCCAATTTCATTCTGCAAAGAAATGGAATTGACGGTAATTATTCTACTGTCAATCCTACTGTTCACTTAACAGTGACCTTGCACAGAGCCCAGAGTATGTAGGAGGCCATTGTAAGACCTGTTATACTTTCGGGGCCCACCTCAAACCAAACCAGACCAGACCCTCTAACTAGGCTTAACTTTTAACCATGGTTAAACTCATCTAACCCTTGAAAATTTCAAAAAATTCTTAAAAATTATAAAAGGACCATAAAACTATCATTGGACCTTTTAAACCATGGTTAGCATCCCTAACCATGATTAACTTATCTCTTAACTTTGGTTAAGCAATCCTTAGTCTACCGGACTAAACTCTTAGCCTATCGGGCTAATCCTTGGCCTCTGGGTCCAATCCTTAGCCTTCGAGCCCAAATTCTCTAGACCATGCACTTGACCAACCCGATCAACCAAACCCTAGCCTCCGGGCTAGACCCTTAGTCATTCTTGTCCACACACATACTCCCCTAACCTTGGCACGAGCTCATGTGACAGAACTACGCTCGGTCTGATCTTACCTCATGTGAGTACGTAGGAAACTCTACACTGGTTCGACCCTAGTTAAGGATTTTCTCATTTCTTGGATTAGTATAATCTAAAACTTAGACATTTGAATAAAATTTTGACATTAATTTGACTTATACCTAGGGAGTAGGTAACTATTGTAAAATGGGGAACTTAGGCATTTGAATAAAAGTTTGACATTAATTTGGTTTATACCTACGGAGTAGGTAACTATTGTAAAATGGCGGTTCAAGGGTGCCTAACACTTTCCTTGGGACTTAACCGAACCTCTTACCTAGACTCTCATATAGATCATAAGACCTTATCCATATCTACGACTTATCCCTCAGAATTAATAATTGGCGACTCCTAATCTCTAACAAACTAGTGGGTACCGAAATCTGGGCTCACAAAAAATACACGATTTTTAGGGTTTTAGCCCCCTCTCCTAGAAATAGGACCCCAAATTCGAGGGTTTTTAGGTTCTAAACCTAATTTTGGGGAGAAAGAAGGGAAAACTTAGGATTCTAAGTGAAAGTATGCCTCTTTTTAATTTTAGAAAAACAGTTTTTGGGGGGCATACATTGAATCCCAAGATCTAACTAAGATTCTAATTAATTTTATTCAATGAAAGATAAAAATAACAATCACCTTTACGACTTTGATATTGATAAGTCTAATCCACGATAGAACAATGCCTGCAAAACTTCGCAAGTGTAAAGTCTCCTCCGCGATTCACACGAACTTTCTTTTTCCTTTAAAAGTTTCCTCTAATGGAAGTTAATGGCTCTTCTAATTCAAGCTCTATGATTTTTTGTTCTTTTCTTGAATTCAAGATCATTTCTTGATTAACAAGATTGATTTTACTTTTACTCAAGATCAAAACTAGAACCAAGAAACAAGAATATGAGAATATGACCTTACAACTACCACAAGAGGGAGGAGGGGGCGTGAGCTTGAGGAGATTCCTTAATGATAATTCTCAATTAATTAGAATTTATCTTAGAAAGAAACTAACCTTATCCATTAGTAACAAACTAATCTTATCCTTATCTTAATAAGGACTCATTAGTAACAAACTAATGGAATCCCTATTAAATAGGGAATCTTTAATCAGTAACTAACTAATCTTATCCTTATATAATAAGGAAACATTAATTAGTAACCAAGTAATCTTATTCCTAACTTTTAGGAGATAAGTATTATTAACTAACTAAAGAGATAAGGCTCTACATGAAGTTGGCGTCCCACCTAGGTGGGCCCCACTTCCACACACCCGTTAAGGAGTTCTAAAACTCCTTTGATCATTTATGATCTTTATCAAAATCCCCAATGGGTCCTACTCATTTGTTTTATCACATCCTATGTGATTTTACTTATTAGAGCTTCACTATACCATATAGTGATATACTTAGAGAAATTAATTAATTTAATTAATAATTAAATTAAAAGCTTTAAGAAGGTCCTAGTGTGTGGGATCTAAAGGGATCTCTTATTTCCGGTTGTGGGACCAAGTGCTTAACCTTTTTGGTTAAAGTCTTGTTACTAGGAAACACTTTCCTATAACACCATTAGGATCATAGAATTTTATCTATGTCCATGGAGTTCCACTAATCACAATAATGTCCATTAACACAATGTGACTAACCCACAGAAAATAGAGAATTACTTGCAGGTAATTCTATTACAAGATTTGTTTACAGATGCGTCATTCCACTTCCAATATTATTATAAGCTTACGGGACAATATCTTATATATATTTTTTAATTCCTAGCTTATATTGAGAACCCTTTCCCTTTGATACTTTAAGTTAAACTTGAACTTTCAAAACTATTTTAGAAATTCTTTAAAAGAAATAATAATATTATTATATTCCTTTTATATAGCAAATAACTTCTCGATAAAATCATTTCATCGATAAATACCAGTGCTGGTTTTTCCAAGTCCGGTTTTGACAAGTATCAACTCAATATAAATTACTCTAAAAGAGTAGTGGAATCCTTGTTGAGCGTACACACACTTCTTCTAGTATAGCGTACATAACCCAACGAGCCCGTATTTAGTCCGGTGTGTTGGACATTGACGATTAGTTACATCAAAGCTATATAGGCAAATACTAGAGAAGATGTCGACCTCTCAGGTTAAGGACAATCTGTCAAATGGACTACCCTAAACATATAGATAGTATATTTCTAAGGGTATCCACTGAGCGATCCAGTTGCAATATAAGTACTTCTTATTTATATCCACATCTTAGTCAAAAGACTCTTCTCTTAGTGATTGAGATTCATCACTCCATCACATGAAACTAACAATATGTAAGTTAGTAGGTCTAAAAAGAACCGGAAAACCATATCTTCTTAGAAATTAGTTAAAAACTAATTGGATGGTTTTCCTATAATGTTACCTAAGGGATAAAGTAGTCTCATCTAATGAGATACTTTTAATATGTTACCCAATGTAGAAGACAATGTGTGAATGTAAAATATGTTTTTATTGATTAAGTAGACTAATACAATTCTGGAATGACTTTCGTGAGTATATATGTCTAACAATAAGTAGATTCTTGCTAAGGGAAGAAGGATTTGCTTGGAGAAAGAGAGATTTAAGCTTGAAGATTTCTCTAAAGAGATGTTTCAAGCATTTGGGTCAAGAGGGAAAGCTCGATCAAGGTAAATATGACTTCCTCACTATCAATGTCATGAATCATCGATGTTTTTAAGTTTAGAAACTAAGATCCTATGTTAGAATAAGAATAAGTATGAGTTATTGTAAAAATGCTTATCTATTTATGTTTTGTTCATTATATATTGTGATATATTGAAATCAAGGGATTTGATAAAATGTGGAGGAAGTGAATGATTGAAGTTGTGGAGTGGAAATAGGAGGATAAGATGTATGTTTGGGTTTGAAATGATGGATGGGTTGTATTGTGGAGTTATGGATGAATTTTTGTATGAAATGATGAGTTTGTTGTACAAATTATGATTTAAGATTTAAATTACTCTATTTTATAATATGGGAAATGATGTATGTTTAATGCTAGAATTATTAAAATCTTCACATTGAGATAGTATGTTTATACTTGTTTAATTGATGAAAATATAGAAATGATATGCCATGATTATGGATGAATGTTATTGAATATTATATGAAGTGGTTTACTGTCGGTGAAATAAGTTTTAAATTACAATCTTGTGGGCCTAGGTCTTTTATTTTCTGCGGTGTACAACGTTATGATGGATAATCAGGATACTTGATTGATAATCTAAAACATTATTTGATCGAGGGTTCGCCACTTGTCTTGAATTATGAATGTTGTTGGAAATGCATGTAGTGATGTATTGTTGAGTAAATAAACCTTTAGATTTAAATCTTGTGAGTCTTAGTCTTTTATTATGATGGTTATGAGACGAATGATGGATCACCGAATGTACCAAGATTGAAAATCTAAAGTGTTATATAATCAACAACTATGTCACTTTTCACTCACATTTATGATGATTGCACAAGCATGATAAGAGCACGAATACGAACAATAAAAAATAAACAAAGTGTATGTGAAAGTCTAAGATCAAGGGGTACGTGTAAAAAAGAAAATCGATTATAAGTAATTCCGGAAGCACCTGAGTAAAGTGCTATGGGATGGTACTTTGTATGTAGAGTATAATAATATTTTTCAACTATATAGTGAGAGTTATTTTAAGTTCATAATATTGATTATGCATGTAATGGTGCTCATATGAAAATGGAAAAAGAATGATGACTTGTGAAGGAAAGGAAAGGAAAGCAAAAAAGTTAAGATAAGATAAAAATAAGATAAGAAAAGATAAGAAAAGAAAAGAAACGAAAAGAAAAGAATAATGATGAATTAATTATGATGCTTCCGCACTCTGACTTATGTATATTTTATTATCCAAATATCATGATGAACTTGCTCGTATGGTTATTATTATGAAATGTCATGATGGACTTGCTCATATGCTTATTATTATGAAATGCTTATGATGAACATGCTCATATGATTATTATTATGAACCTGCTTATATTGACAACTGTGTTATCCATGATGAATATGTCATGTAATGTTTCTGATATTGATAGTTAGGATTTCATATCCATCGAGCCGCTTGTTGCTCAGCCAATATGTTTTCACTTAAGCAGGTTTAGGTCTCAAGGTAACAGAGGAGCCTTGAATAGAGGAGGATTATGGAGTGGAAGATCAAGGTGATGCTATAGAAGAAAGAGCGAGGGACTTAGATCATTTTCCCTATTGTTAGACTTTAGTTTTGACTTGAAAATTGTAATGATGTTAATGTTGACATATTATTTTATTTAGATCACTCATAGGTCTAGTTTTATATTCGAATGATTTATGATATTACAGACTCAGTTATCGGTTAGTTTAATATAAAGAAGTTCATTAGCTTATGTTTTGGAAGAAAATTTTCAGGTTCACTTTTAATATTATTTTGCTTGCTTACAGGTTTAATTGGGTTAAGCAGTGTAACGGGCCTAAAGTCTCATTTGAACCTAAATGAGATTTTGGGGCGTTACATCAAAAAAATGTAGACATCCAATATTTAACCTTTTAGGAATGTTTGGTTCCAAATTTTATTCCATTCCATTGGAGTACTTAAGTATAATTTTACTCCTTTTTCGGTGAATACAATCACACCCATACAATGCTTAAGAACACACAAGAAATTGTGCATTTAAAAAAAAAGAAAAACACTCCTTGTAACCAAACATAGCTAAGGTGTAGCGCCCCAGAACTTTTGTCCATGTATTGGAACTCGTGCCAAAGATTTAAGCCTTTGTGATCTTCCATTTTTATGAAATGAGAATTTCGAAATCTTTTGTAGTCTTAATTAAGTATTAAGAGGACATATTGTAGTATCAAAAGGTCTTAGGAATGTTCGTGGATGTAAAAAGTAGGAATCTCGAAGTCAGATATGTTGCAAATCTGAGTTTCGTTTCTAATAAGTTCAACTTTAGGGACAGATTGATCAATAAATAAAGAAGAATTGGAAGATTCTAAAATGATAGTATTGTTCCTCTTTGAATGACGAGTCTAACGCAAGTTGAATTGTCAAAATCCAACAAACTAGTCAAAAGTTATGGCCAAAATATCAAAGTGGGAAAAATGAGAGAACAAAAAAATGGGCAAAAACACAAGGATCCGGTCGACCGATTTTGCTACCGGTGGACCGAATGCCTTTATCGATCGACCGAACATCGCACTTTTTGTATGGAAAATAATTCCAGAGATGTCATTTTTGGCCGGTCAACCGATCATGCGAAAGTTTGTTCAGTTTGATCTTTTTAAGCCATTTATTAAGGGTAAATGGGTCTTTTGACCTACCTTTGTCCCTATAAACCCAATTTCGTGGGTTTGGGGTTTCCAAAACCCTTAAGCATAGGTTTTGGGAGATTGAGAGAGAAGAAGGAGGAAGAGTTAGGGTTTGCTTAAAGTGGGCTTTGGATTGAAGGAGTGAAGCTCAATTCAAGCTTAGATTCCATTTCAAGTAAGGATCTTCTTCCATTAAGTTGGGATTTCCAAATCAATGGGGTTTCTACAAGATTGGGAGTTAATCCTAAAGTTAGTACACCCTTACTAACTAGCTTAGTAATAACTAGGGTTTTCCTTAGAAAATGATGATTGGATCCTATCCTATGTTCTTTCCTTTCTTGAAATATACCACTCTTCCTAAATATAAATAAGATAAAATGTGAATGTTGTGGGATGAATGAATGGATGAGGGGTTAGGTGATTGGATGTCGCATGGTGTGATGAATGTGTATGATGGAAAAACGTTGGAAGGACATTATACTCATAATAAACACACCCCTTGTGTTTGTTGAAATATATGAATTAAGAAACTTGAATTTAAGAACTATGAATGTGATGCTTGACAAGTGTTTGATAAAATGCCTAAATGAGAATAAAATGGGTTTAATGGAGATTATGAAAATACGGATCATGTAATTCTTCTTAAAACCCTAATTTTGATGTAATGTTTTCACCATTGCTCATATATTACATGACTTTAAGTAGGATTAATATGTTATATGTTTTCCCTTTGTAATCGCTTATGTTAGAATAATCTCCACGAATTATCACACACGAGCACGCATGTATGCATTAACCAATGTTTTAAAACATAAGTATTGGAAAGACCACAACAAAAGTGATTCACGAAACAAATGATAAAGTCGGACATCGGGCGGGTCAAGGGTAGGGCATATCGCAAGATATGTCATACCTGGCTCACAAGAAAACAATTGATCAAGCCGGACATCGGGCCGGTCAAGGATGTTACTGTACCCTCATCTATATCTATATATATGTATTCTTGCTTCAAGAGTACTAATATCTGGCTCACAAGAAAACAAGGCAAGTCAAGTCAAGCAAGACACGATACATGCGTGATTCTTACGAACGAGACCCAAGACAAGACACTGTTTTTAAAATATGACAAGCAAGTTTTGAAACACATGTACAACTATTTTCAATAATAAGACATGACTTTGAAAGTATGAGTTTTATCGGAGTTTTCGCATTCACTCATGCATATCGAGTCCATTACATTGCTTCACTTTTATGCTATGAATGTTCTATTGTGCACGTTATTACTATTGCTTAGCTAGTAGCTTGTACTTGCTGAGTATTCCATACTCAGCCGTACTTTTATATCGGCAGGTACCATGGATGTCCTCAACCCTGAGCCTTTGGTTGAGGAAGAATACGTAGAGGAGAGAGAGATACTTATCCCGATGCAGTCGTAAGCGGATATAGATCTTGACTTATGGCTGTATTTAGATTACTGTTGAGCTGAGGGACCATGAGAGTTTCTTTTGTATTTTGATAGGTGGGCATGTCCACCTTTACCTTTATGATTATGTCTTGTATATGTAAACTTGGAATACTGATTTAGTTTATTAGTAGAAAAGAAAAAGTTGGTTTGCGCTTCTGTATTCTTGTTATAGCTTCCGCACTCTGTTTATGTCTCTATTGCATTATGTTTTGCCTTGTTCATTACAGGATAGTTTGACAGGTACGAATAATCACGCCTAAAGTATCCCTTAATTCCTATGGGGTATTTTGGGGCGCGACATAAGGTGTAAGTGGGTCCATCGTAGACTCCCAGAAAAGGCTATTTGATAGTTTCATGCTGGAGCACGAGATCGGATCGTACGTAGATTGAACTCGAGATTTGGGAGAGTTCAATCCCATCCACAAGTCAACACGTTTCTCTGTTAACCCCCATCAACAGAGGTTAAGATTCATTAATCCCTAGGGTTCAATCGTCTAACCTTAATTTTTAACAAAAATGTTTAAAAAATAATTCTAAGTGTTCTTAACAAGGATTGAAAGATTTTTTTTAAATTTTTCTAAAAATCAATGTTAGATTATTGAACCTAAGGATTAATGAATCGTAACCACAGTTAAAGAAAGACACTTGTTAACCTGTGGGTGTGATTGAACTCTCCCGACTTCGGTGGCCATTGACTGTGTTCCTATCTCCACGCAGGTAGTTACCATTTCTTGTCAAACCTACGATGGGGCCACCCTTTGTATTGAAGTTTTGTACATTGTTCTTGTGACATGTCCGAGAAGAATGAGAAGGATAGGACGATTATCATCAATTGTGTTGACTTTTGGTGTTGGAGTCGGTTAAAAGGGCATGGACCAAATACGCCTGGCCCTCATCCCACACGCCAACACATGTCCTTTTTTTTTAGTATCCTTTTTAACTGGAGTTAAGATTCACTAATCTTAAGATTTAAACTTTTAAACATGATTTTTCGAAAACTTTAAAAATAAATTTAATTACAAGAGTTAAGTGCCCACCCTCATTGGTCCAATAACATGCCGTTTTTTAGAGTCATTATATATAAATAAAAGGAAAATAGCGAACTATGCATTTGGCTATGCAGTTGAATTCCCACCCTCATTGATCCATGACCCCTTCTTAACACACACCAATTATGGTTAAGATTCACTCCCTTGGGGTCATCCATCCAACCTTGATTTTTTTTGAAAAAAAAAAATTTAACCTTAATGTAATTAGGTTTAAAGAGTGTGAAAAGGGAAGCGTGGGCTAACATTCGACTATCTAACTAAATGTGTGGTTGACTAATCATTACTTTGAAATTAATTATATTTTTATTTTTATATTATATAGATAAAAATTATAAATGTTTCGAGGGACCATACTTCTCACATAGTCAACAAATGAGTTATTTTGGGAAGCTACTATACTATATATAGATAAGAGTAAAAATTAAAAAAATATATATTTTTTCATATATTATGAAATGTTAAAAAATTCTAAAAAATTGGAGGGGCCATGGCCCCCCTTGGCCCTGGCTCCGCAGTCCGCGGGCCAGACCAAATCCGATCGCTAGCGAGTGGTACATCTCAATGACTTGACATATTTGACATTGGTACATTTGATGACAAAGATGGATTTGTCTAGCCCTCGCCAGACCACCAATACATCTGGTAGCACTTAACTGCTCTTTTAATTATTGTTAAGAAATTTAATTGCTAAGATTAAAATTTTTAAATATATTTGTTTTCTAAAACTAAAGTTAAATGTATGAACTATAAGGGTGACTGAAACTTAATCACCGTTAATGAGTGTTGAAAGGGTCACATAGCATCCTGTAGAGCATGGACTAAGACGGTTTTGATCCATCGAGGCAGACCAAATCCCATTAGATTCCGTTTGGTCTGCTCAGGTCTACCCCCACGGTTACCCTATTTTTGAACTTTTCAAGCCTCAAAAAACTATTAGATGTCCAAATCGTTATGTATACGCACTATAGTATGATATGAATGGGATGCTTCTATGACTAGGGCTGTCAATGGATCGAATCAAGATCCAGATCTGATTCGATTAGCCGGACTTTGAACCCTATATGTGATCCGTTGGATCGGATTCGGATTGGATCGGTGAAATCCGATTATAATCGGATCGGATTTGGATATAGGGTGATCCCATCCGATTAAAATCCGATCCGATTATATTAACTTTTTGAAATCATTTTAAATATATTTAATAGATTTTTTATACATAAAATATTAATTTTAAAAAAATTAACATTAATTAGAGTTAATTAAGGTAATATTGATTTTTATAATATTAAAATAGAGTGTTTTTTTTTAATTAACCTTATTCGAATCGGATCGGATCAGATTCGGGTCTTAAAAATATAATGGACTTGGATTGATTAATTTATGACCCAGTGGATCTCAGATCAAATTCGGATTTGTCGGATTCTTAATCGGATCGGATTCGGATCTAGGCAGATCCGATCTGAATCCGACCCATTGACAGCCCTATCCATGACGTTACGGTAATAGAGTTAACACTGACCTCGACTTAAAACAACTTAGAGCGGTGATTAGCGTACCAGCATTAACCTTTCAAGTTTTGGCCTAAGATAGAGATCCAAGTCAAGAGCACATACTTGCGCTTTGTAGCTTTGTAATTAACTAGTGGTGGAAGCAAAAAAAAAAAAAATTAACTAGTGGAATGACTTTGATAGGGACTACTGATTCACTAAAACCCGATTGTTTCTCTGTAAAATAGGGAAAAATAAATCAATTGCATAGAAAATGTTAATTATGCGTTTGTTTATACTTAAAATCTTTTGTAAATAAGATATTTTATAGAAAAGAAATCACTTTTCTAGAAAATGACTTATATTTTAAAAACACGTAAGTCATTTTCCTATAAGATATCAACCTCTTTAAAAATTATAAAAATATCTTTATTCTTTATTTTTTGAATTTATTTATTTATTTTATTACATTTATTTTACTATTTTTTTAATAAAAAATTTCTACCTTATCATCAAGAATGCAACCAAAAAACAAAAACCGAGTAAAAAATTTATATTTTACTGTAAATATTTTTCTTTCATTAATGATTTACGTTGTACGACAATTTCCATGCATACAAACGGATTATTAATGGTTCCTTCGTAACATTGGGTTTAAACCTTGAAATTTCGATCCCCATTCAGCTAGTTCCTCCAACCTACGTGGGTAGCTGATCAATTAGTTCGGACATTGGGAGAGATTCCAAAGGGTCGAGTTCAACTTCTCCCGTCATCTCATGCACGGGTTTGCGGCTGATTGGAGCATCCGACTGGTGAGTCTTCTTGTCGGTTTGGGACACCCTCCTTTAACACACACAAACACAATGGCTCGAACCATTAACCACATTCATCCAACCAGACTATGAATTGAGTCGCGTACACGCGTGCATACGTACTACTAGAATCGGACCTCTGCCATTTAGTCAGTTAGTACACCTGTACAAGGTCTACGAGGATGATGATATTTTGTGAAATATAAGGAATGTACGAAAGTAGATCGTTAGGTAAAAGATAAAGAGACACAGTTAGTTGGAGTCGAATCCTCTACGGTTATCAGCGGACCGATTATCACTCCTAGAGGTTGCCACGTGTCTCCTTTAACACCCCTTAACCATGGGTAAGATTCATCCACCCCTAGGGTTCACTCTTACTATTAATTCTTTTTTTAAAATTAAAAAATTATTTTTAGAGTTTTTTAATATTAAAAATATTTTTTTAATTTTAAAAAAAAAAAAATCAAGGATGGGTGGATGAACCCTAGGGGTGGGTAAACCTTACCCAGGGTTAAGGGGTGTCAAAGGAGACAAGTGGCGACCTCTAGGGGTGATAACCGGATTTGCCAAATCCGGTAATCACCGTAGATGATTTGGCTCCCAGTTGGAATTGATTAATCTAACCCTTTTATTGTTGCTGGGGTCGGCCACCGAAATTCACCGGTCACATGAAGAACCGATTTCATTTAAGAAATTGCCGACGATTCAAATTGACCGGTGTCTGGCTTTCAACATTTCTTTATTTTCCTTTGTAATTTCATTTCCCTCTCTTCATTCAATGCGTTGCTTTCTTTCGTTGCAAATTTAGGTGGGCTTCGTGTCTGTGTCTGTGTGTGTGAGAGAGAGAGATTGTGCATTACTTAAAGAGGAGACCTGGTGAGAGCTAGGGTTTGCTTGAGTGGTTAGATGTTTAAGCTTCCAGCGACCTTTGAGGCATTTAATGGAGGGATTGAGATGGTTAGAAAGGCTAGTAGATGGAGAAGGTGAAATTCAAGAACACCATGGCCACATTAATTGCTTCTCAATATCAATTTATCTATAAATTCATATATCATCTTTTCTGTTTTCTCTCAGACCTCTCATTTTTCTCTTCTTCCTCTGCGTTTTTCCTTACGACCCAGATCTGAATCCCACTTTCCACTGTAGAAAACCCGGTTTGAGATCGAAATGGGTTTCGTCTCTTCTCTTCAACCCAGTCAAATTCTCTAGTTCCCGGACGTAAACCCAGCTTGTGTTTTGCTTCTTTTCTTCCTATATAGCAGTTACAATCTCTGGTTTTTCTTACAGCGGTGCTCCGTTAAAGCTCAAAAACCCCCTCCAGATCCGACATTGTTGATGAGAGTTAAAGTTTTTGAATTTCAGGCCGAGATTCACCAACGGCTACTTTCAAGGTACGGTTTTTAGAGCCTGGTTTCGGGTTTTCCGGCAGGAAAGATAACAAGAAAGTAGTTTCCCGTATACTGCGGTGCAATCACTTACGATTTACTAAGTGGGCCCACCTGCTGACATGGACATTTCAACGGTTCTATTGCTCTTTCCGGTCATCACGGCTTACTTGCTCTGGTTCAGCGTCATCTCTCGGTCATTAAAGGGTCCACGTGTCTGGCCCTTAGTGGGTAGCCTCCCGGCCCTGATCCAAAATCGTGATCGCATGCATGAATGGATCACTGATAATCTTCGTGCGTGTGGGGGCACGTACCAGACGTGCATCTCTGCCATCCCTTTTCTGGCGCGAAAGCAAGGGTTGGTGACTGTCACGTGCGATCCCAAGAATCTCGAGCACATCTTGAAGACGCGGTTCGACAATTACCCAAAAGGTCCCACGTGGCAAGCTGTTTTCCATGATCTACTTGGCGAGGGGATCTTCAACTCAGACGGTGACACGTGGCTCTTCCAGAGGAAGACTGCTGCACTCGAATTCACTACTCGAACGCTGCGTCAGGCCATGGCTCGGTGGGTGAGCCGATCAATCAAGCTCAGGTTCTGCCCAATTCTGAAGACTGCTCAGCTCGAAGCCAAGCCGGTCGATCTTCAAGATCTATTGCTCCGGCTCACGTTCGACAACATATGTGGCTTGGCTTTCGGTAAGGACCCGCAAACCCTGTCACCTGGGCTTCCGGAGAACAGCTTCGCATCGGCTTTTGATCGAGCTACCGAAGCCACGCTACAACGCTTTATCTTTCCAGAAGTCATATGGAAGCTCAAGAAATGGTTTCGGCTCGGCTTGGAGGTCAGCTTGAGCGCAAGCCTTGACCACGTAGACGAATATCTATCGAGCGTGATCAAGACACGTAAGCTCGAGCTGCTGAATAATCAGCAAGGTGGGACTCCACACGATGACCTTCTCTCGAGGTTCATGAAGAAGAAAGAATCCTACTCAGATTCCTTCCTCCAACACGTGGCGCTCAATTTCATCCTAGCTGGACGTGACACGTCATCAGTCGCGCTTAGCTGGTTCTTCTGGTTGGTAATTCAGAACCCAAGAGTAGAAGAAAAGATCTTACGTGAGATCTGCACCGTCCTGATGGAGACACGTGGGTACAATACGTCCAAGTGGGTCGATGAGCCATTGGTGTTCGAGGAAGTTGACCGTTTGACCTACCTGAAAGCAGCATTATCAGAGACTCTCCGGCTCTACCCTTCGGTGCCGGAGGATTCAAAGCATGTCATAGCTGACGATGTGTTACCGGACGGCACATTTGTTCCGGCAGGGTCGGCGATCACATACTCTATATATTCCACCGGCCGGATGAAGTTCACGTGGGGAGAGGATTGTCTTGAATTTCGACCAGAGAGGTGGTTATCAGAGGATGGGAAGCAATTTGAAGTCCATGACTCGTACAAGTTTGTTTCGTTTAATGCTGGGCCAAGGATTTGTTTGGGGAAGGACTTGGCATATCTACAGATGAAGTCCATAGCGGCGGCGGTTTTACTCCGGCACCGGCTAACCGTGGCACCTGGCCATCTCGTGGAACAAAAGATGTCTCTGACTCTGTTCATGAAGTATGGGCTCAAGGTTAACGTCCACCACAGGGATCTTACCGAGATTGCGGCGACTCTTTGTAAGGAGTGCGAGGGAGACTTACCGGAGAAAGATCGTCTCGCCGGCGTTTGTGAGGGTGGTTTTGGGGTAGATATGGTTGCTGGGATTCCTTAGGGGCTGGTGGTTTATGGTGGGTTTGTGCATACACATATTACTAGTACTACTAATTATACTATGTGGGAGAGGAGCCTAGCTAGGTGTGTATTTTGCTAGTCTTAATCGCAGCCAGCCTTAGTTGCCTTCAAAATGAGAAAAGACAGAAGACTATGGGTGTTGGCCTTAGTCTTACTAAAAAGTTGTATTTTTCTATTTAGGGGCTATTAAGGATAAGCGCGATTAAAGTGGCTTACTCAGTATGAACTTTCATTCTTAGAGAGAAAGAGAAGATAAAATAAAAAGGTGATATTATTAGCATATGGTGTTAGGGTTTTTTCTTATTAAATAAAAACCCATGTGGTCTGGCGCAATCCTCAGTTTTCAAAACTCGGATTGTATTGCTGTCAATAGAGAATGTTAAGGATAATGGGTCCCACTAAAGAGATGTGATCAAACAGGGACTCTTTAAGTGTTATTAAAGCTAACAACATGGTCAGGGTTGGCGACCGTTAGATCTTTGGTGTGATCCCTCTTAACCCTTGGATCTTATGATGGGTAGGGTTCCAAGGGTATATAAAGCAAAGAGGGGGTCCCTCTTTTCTCTTACGTCAATTGGAAGCCCCATTGAATCAGACCTAAGGAGAAAAGAGAAGACTCTCTCATCCCTCTCAAGCGCCGAGAAACACAGCATCACACCGTGAAGGGAATAGGGAAATTCCAGCGAAATGTATGAGATCATCTCTTTTAATCTGTGTCCCCTTTTGATTATGAATTCTAGAAAAGTTGATTGCATGGTCTAGATCCAGGATTTGAATAATAGGGTTGACCTTGTGATTAATTTTTCTTAATAATCAAATCTAAGTGGAGTTTTATTTTCGGATCAAAATAATCAATTTTTTTTTTATTTATTGATGTTGTGATTCGGATGTAAGGTAAATCAAATAAATAGAATGGATTAATTTTTGGGATTGAAAATTATTATTTTTTAATGATTAAGGTGTTTCAGATTTATTAAAATCAAATCATATTCTTTTATTGGATTATTTCGGATTTTTAATAATCGTATCTAGGATTCGAGTGAATCGGATTAAAGGTTAACAGTAAAGAAATTTTCAGAAATTAAAAAAAAAAAAAAAAAAAAAAAGGGGTTTTTGGCCGTTTTCGGTTGGACGGAGATTCCGCCGCCGTCCGTCGCCGGAGAGGATCACCGGCGGTGAGGTTTTGCTCGCCGGAGGGTGGCCGTCGGTTTAGCACCGGCGGCAGCCGGAGAGGTGGCCGGTAGGGTCCCCAAGAAGGGGAAACCAGCATACGGGCTTAGGGTTTTGAAAAACAAAAAAAAAAAAAAAAAAAAAAAAAAAAAAAAAAAAAAAAAAGTTCGGGTGTAGGAGACAAGGTGACGAGGGTCAACCCGACCCTCTGACCCGAGACCATTAGTTCAAACCCGACCCTGTAACCCGATCCGTTGATATAAACCGAACCCGGATGTGTTTTACCGACCCGACCCATATGGGTCATGGATCGACCCGAAAATGTCAGTTTCGACCCGAATAAACCATGCCCCGGTTCACATGGACCGAACCGGTTCGACCGAACTGGGAGCTAAGCCGAACCGGATCGCTGACTGAACCGAACCGAGCGGAACCTGGACCGGACCGCGTAAGACCGTCGAACCGCGCGCGCGTGATACGCAGAACGCGCGCGTGATTAATTTCGTGCGCGTGAAGCGCAATCCCGCGCGCGTGCAGCGCACATCCAGCGCGTGGCGCGCACAACCTGCGCGTGAGGAGCGCACAACCTGCGCGTGAGGCGCGCGTGACACTTGCAGGGAGTGTCCCCTGCGCGTGACACGTCCACAGGACACGTCTAGGGAGAGTGTCCGACCTTTCCTGAGGTTTTTGGGTGTTCTGATTCCGTTTTTGGGGTCCAGTTTGACTTCTGAGCACTGTAAAGAGCTGTTTTAGTGCATGAATATGATTTTCCTATGGTTTTGACATTAAATAAAGGAAAAACTTGATGCTTTTACCCAAAATTAATATCAGGAATTAAAGTTAGATCATCCTATGGGGTTTAGGTTTGATCTGTAAGGCGGTCGTTCGAATGGTCATAACCAAAGTAGGTTAGATTGTCTTGCCCAAAGGTGACCGTCCTATAGAAGTTATGGTTATTCGAATTTAGGGATTTCAATCTTTTTAAGATCGCGAGTTTGCACTCACCTACATTGAATAGCTAGTCTTGCCCAAAGGTGTCTAGGGACTTCTTGTAGACTGAGTGGGGCAGAATGATTTGTGCGTGGCGGTGAGAGAAGGATAACCCTCTTGCCCAAAGGTGTGGAAGTGTCCTAATCAATCCAATACGTGATAGATCAGTTCTGTGCGCGATTATTGTCGCCAATTGGGGGGTGAATTGCATGTCGAAATCTCTTGCCCAAAGGTGTGATTAGATGATGCGCCCACCTGTCCCGTAAAGTGGAAGTAAGCAATTTTAAAGTAAACCACTTTAGCTATCCGGCTTAACCCCAAGACCGGATTAGAAACATAAAGCTTAAATAAAGTCATGCAAGGACAAGTATAAAGTAAATTATTATAATTTGTGCAATAATTTGTTAGACATACCATAACATAGTAAAACATTGACATTTTCAGATATGGATAGGTCTGTTGTTCAGAAACATTTGACTGGGATTGAGCCTCTGAATGGTTCAAACTATAGTTCTTGGAAGATGCAGCTAGATATAGTTCTGGGTTGCCTTGATTACGACTTTGTCCTACTGGAGGAAAAGCCGGTTACTCTCACTGCTGAGTCTTCAGATTCAGATAAGTCTTTGTATTCGAAATGGGAGAAGGCCAATAGGATGGCCATGATGATCATTAGGGCTTCTGTTCAAGAAGCCATCAGAGGTGGTATTCCTGCTGCTGATACTGCTAAGGTTCTTCTTGAGACAATCAAGAAACAATTTATGGGATCTGTTAGGTCTCGTCAGTACAGTTGTTTAACTCAGCTGATTTCATTGAAGTATGATGGTGCTGGAAATGTTCGGGAGCACATCTTGAAGATATCTAAGTTAATTATCTCTCTTAGAGAGCTTGGGTTGACAATTGAGGATGACCTCATGGTGCATTTGGCTGTAGCCTCACTTCCTGAATCATTTGATGCTTTTAAGGTTAATTATAGTGCACAGGATAGGAAGTGGGACCTGCATGAATTGATAGCTGTGTGTGTTAGTGAGGAAGAGCGCATGAAGCGTGGGAAAGCTGAGTATGCGAACTTGGCTGTGAATTCTGGTAGTAAGAAGAATTTTAAGAATAAATGGTTCAATAAATTTAATTCACAGAATTTCTGGCAAGGACAAAATTCAGGATATAATCAAGGACAGAGTTCAGGTCAAAATTTAGGACAGAGTTCGGGACATCAATTTCAGAAAAATGATAATACTGAGGAACCAGAGGAGATTGAGTGTTTCTTCTGCAAGGGGAAAGGCCACATGAAAAGAGATTGTTTCAAATATAAGGATTGGTGCAGGAAGAACAAAGAGGTTCATTCATCGGCGAAGCGCCAAGGCTGATGAGCTGCTGATTTTTGAAGAACTCTACACCAATAGTATTAGAGGCTGTTGGAACTTGCTGATTAGTATTAGACTTTGTTTCTGGTTTTTACTATTAGATGTTATTTTCATTGTGCCGTTGTTTAGGCGAGATATTATAGGATTGGATACAGTTTAATTTTATCATTGAGGGGAGTACACTCTCCATCAGACATATTTTTCAGACAGTTGGTCGTAATATATTAGTAGATGATCTTTATTAGCTAAACTTTGACTTGTATTTTATATCATTCTTGTTGTATGTTTGTTAACATCAGACATATGTTAAGGTCAGTGGGAGCAGGTTTTTAAGTTATATTTTGGATATCAAGATTACCAGAGATCATATTTCTAGACGTTTGGAGTTATCTCATAGGATTTCAGTTTGGTTTACAAGAGATATATTGAACTAGAAATTTAAATTATTCAGACTCTGATTTTGCTTGATTTCAAGATAGTTTGAAATCCTCATCAGATTTTGTGTTGTTGCATGTTTGGATTGTGAACTCATTAAGTAAAGAACTCTCCACCATAAATTTTTTAAAGAACTTGTCACTATTATGGAACCTTTTAGAATCGTTTGACTCTTTTATTTAGTGGGAGTATTATTCATTGTTTTATATTCCAGACTTTTATATGATATACATGTCATTGTTTTACACTCTCAGATATTGATATGTTATGGTTATGCAAATTAAATAATTGATGCATCATTTGATTATGTTATGTTTTGACTGCACGTGCAAAAGGTAAAGACATCAAGTGATGGATTTCACATGACGGATGTCATTGATGTCAGGTTTGCCCGAGAGCCTCGCACAAAGCTCTCAAGTTGCTTGGGCAGAACATGGTTGGGCACCATGTTTGAGGCCTTCATTCTGGATACAAGGTGATGAACTTCATATGGCGGTTGCCGTAAAGTATCGGAATGACATGCATATGCTTAAATGCATGTAGCGTGGACAATTTTTGGACGTATACATTTTGATCACATAAGGTTGTGTATAGTCCATATCACACCATACCTTGCCACCATAAAGAACCGCTCTGAAACATTAGTATTACTAGCTGTTTGACCATGGAGTGGCTTGTATCATAGTAAATGAACACTAGTAGATGCTAAATGCTTCCATGATCACCGTTAGTGGTGCTTTTGAATCAAAGTGACAGTTAAAGAACACTTAATTCTCGACAGCAATGTTTTTCAAAATTAAAAGAGTGGCCACTCATGTTTTTAAGGTTGTTCAATCCGAAGAGTCATTTTATTTTATTTAAGGATTGCTTGGACCAAGTGGGAGATTGTTAGGGTTTTTTCTTATTAAATAAAAACCCATGTGGTCTGGCGCAATCCTCAGTTTTCAAAACTCGGATTGTATTGCTGTCAATAGAGAATGTTAAGGATAATGGGTCCCACTAAAGAGATGTGATCAAACAGGGACTCTTTAAGTGTTATTAAAGCTAACAACATGGTCAGGGTTGGCGACCGTTAGATCTTTGGTGTGATCCCTCTTAACCCTTGGATCTTATGATGGGTAGGGTTCCAAGGGTATATAAAGCAAAGAGGGGGTCCCTCTTTTCTCTTACGTCAATTGGAAGCCCCATTGAATCAGACCTAAGGAGAAAAGAGAAGACTCTCTCATCCCTCTCAAGCGCCGAGAAACACAGCATCACACCGTGAAGGGAATAGGGAAATTCCAGCGAAATGTATGAGATCATCTCTTTTAATCTGTGTCCCCTTTTGATTATGAATTCTAGAAAAGTTGATTGCATGGTCTAGATCCAGGATTTGAATAATCTTGTTTTTGTTTTAACATTATTATTCTTGAATCCTAACATATGGTATATTAAAAGAAAGGATAATGCTTAGCATCACTTTTTTCAAGATTCACTTTTTATTTTATTTTATTTTATTGGAGAAAGTGTTAGTCGTGTCTTTTTCTTAGTGGAGGACAACAAAATATGTCTTTTCCGCAAAGAAAGTTGGCTTAAAAGAAAATGTAGCTAGCATTGCCCTAGAAGAACGTAAAAAATGAAAGGGGTAGACTTCTTGTCAAGAAGCTAGAGAGGGAAGATAGAAAGAGATGGGGAATATCATGAATCATTTTGGGAATTAATCAAAGCTTTCTTCTCTAGGATTGGGCATTAAAGAGAATTTGGTGGATTGCTTTTACAACTATCTAAATCAATTAGGGACTAATTTTGAGGCGGAGTTCGGTTTCACGGCGTTGAAGTGGATCGGGGCACACAATGGTTAATTGAATATGGTAGTACTTGTTGATGGATTTGTGGCGAATTTATTAAGCTGATACGAATTTTTTGAAATTCAAGGGCACTTGCATGGAGATCGGATCATAGTCAATTGTGATTGAACTTAGGGAGAGTTCAATCACACCCATAAGACACCACGTGTCCTTTTTAACCTTTATTAATTGTGGTTAAGATTTACTAATTCTTGGGGTTAAATAATATAACATTGGTTAATATTTAGAAAAAAATATTTAACTCTAGTTAAGAATTTTTAACCCACATCCCAAACTTTCCTAGTAATTGAAATTTTAACTCTAAATTATGTAATTGAATTTTTCTCCTCAAATTACAATTACAATATCACTAATAATTAACAAACCTTATAAGAATCTTGTATCCTACAAAAGAAAATAACAAAATACAACCACTTAACATGAAAAAGGGGACAAATCGTGCTCTCAATAAACCATAAATCGTGGTCTATCAAAATAGAAATTGGACTCCCAAGATGAGAGCGAGGTTTGAGAGCGGGGGATCAATAGGTTGGAAGGTTTGAGTTACTACAAACTAGACTAGAAACGTGTGGGACCATGGCACGTTTGAGGGTGATGGTGTATGTTTTCCTTAGCCAGTCATATCTAATATCCTCCTGTTATAATTTATAAACTTATAATTCAGGTCTCTCTCGTCTCCAACACTCCATCTTTGTTATAATCATAATAACTTGTCTTAATTTGTTTCTTATATACCCTTGAAATTACACATTATTTCTGGGATACCCATCATATTATAAGGGTACAAGTCATTCAACCTCACTAATCCTGCACCAAAGCCAACATTCCATGTAAGGGTGGTCAAGGGTATCCATCTCTAGGGACAGGTCTTGTGATCTTGATTGAAACCCTCACAGTAAGGGATGAGAAATGTTGTAAGCTTGAATGTGACATATAGCCCAGTATGTGATCAAACAAGACCCTTCAATTAGATAGGGCCTATGGTTAATGCGAGATATGGGGAAATGGCGCATGTGAGTGCGAGATTTTACCGTCGTTCTTTTCAGGCCGGGCCCTGCAGAGGAACGACGCTAAAAAGGCCCTAAAGGAGACTCACCAAGGATTGACTAAGAATCATCACCTATTTAGTGCGGAGATTAGGACCCGGGTTTAGATTAGGGCTAATGGTCTCGATTAGAATTAGGGTAAGCAGTTCGATGAAGTTCCGGGGAAGGGGTTAGGCACCCTAGGACCCCCGTCTAAGACAGTTACCTACTTCCTAGGTTTAAACCAAACTAATTCAAAGTTATTAAAAATGTCTAAATGTTTAGAGTGATGCTAATCCAAGAAATGGGAAAATCCTAACTAAGGTCGAACCTAGGCTGATTGCCTACGTACTCGCCGGGGCGAGATCAGACCAAGCGTAGGTCGGGAGGTACATGAACTTGTACCAAGGTTAGGGGGAGTGTGTGTGTACACCCGGGTGACTTAGAGTTAGCCCAGAGGCTTGGTTAGATTGGCCGAGGAGGCCAAAGGAGTGCACCAGAGTGGCTAGGGTTGAGCTAACCATGGTTAGGGAGTGCACCGTAGTGGCTTTAGGTCTTCTTTTTTTGGTTTTTTTGCATTTCTATTTTTTTTTGGATTTTTGATTAAAGTGCAACCTAGGGTATGGAAATTACCTAGGGTTTAGTTTAACCCTAGTTAGTCGTCTGGCCAAGACTTTAGGCCTACAAAAAAAAAATCATACAGAGATCCATAACAGCCCGCACATCAAACAAATTAACACTAAAAAAATAAAAAATAAAAAGGGAAAGAAAGGAAGACTGCACTCAATGCTCTGGAAGTTGAAATGAACCCCGAAAGAAAGAGGAGTGCCACACCCCATCTAACCTTGGACAAGCTAGTAGATGGGATGACCAAGGATAAGCTCACCCGGTTTTGATCCCTTGGCCTATAAATAGGGGATCAATTGGGGGAGTTTTGGGTTAACCTAAACCTAAGAGAGATTGAGAGGAGAAGGAAGAAGATTGAGGTTTTTCCAAAGAGGGGTTGGATTGAAGATCAAGTGAAGCCAAATCAAGGTTTGGGATCATCCTCATCAAGCAAGATCTTCCTCCTCAAAGTATCGTCTTCTTCCTCAAACTTGGATTCCAAATCAAGGGGGTTTTCTTCAAGTTAGGAGTTAATCCTAAAAGGTTAATACACCTTTCTAGTTGGCTTAGTAACCTAGGTTTCTCCTTAAGGATTATTGTGGATTGATCTTTTCTTTTCCATTTTCTTGGAATCTAGCATGTTCCAAAAAATGTACAAGATAAACTAATTTGTTATGAATGTGTGGGGTGTATGGATGATGGAGGTGAATGGATGCCATATGGAATGTGATGGATTTTGTGTGATGGAAAATGGGAAGAGCATTGTACTCATAACACACACACTCAAGGTATTTGATGGAATGATTGACTAGAAAAAAGCATGAATGTAAATGTCTATGAAAAGGTTGAACGCTATGTATTTGATGAAATGCATGTGTGAAGATTTAACTAGAAACTATGGAATTATGAATTAGGGATTTTTCCCCCAAGTTGGTAATTGTGATAAAATGTTCTATATATATTTCATTTATGTTTCACATGCCTATAGAAATGTTGAAATGCCATATGATGTTTTAGTTTTTATGTTACCATGATGTCACAACTGGTTATGCACAAGCACGCATACATGAACCGATGTTTTCTAGTATATGTATATGAAAAAAACAACCAAGGACAAGACACGTGATTTACGAAACAAATGATAAAGCCGAACTTTGAGTCGGTCAAGGATAGGGCACATCCAAAGATATGTCATATCTGGCTCATAAGAAAATAAGACAAGCATGATAATGTCGGGCGTTGGGCCGATCAAGAATGTTGGTGTGCCTTTTCTATATTCACTGAAAGATATTTACATACCCGGCTCACAAGTCGTTACAAGGGCACTAACATCTGGCTCACAAGATAAGTATGACAATGCAAGACAAGACAAGCATGACAAGACAAGTGTGATTCTAAACAAGAACAAGATAAGACATAAATGATTCTCACAAGATAAGAACAAGACAAGAAAGTTTTAAACATGACAAACAAGTTTTTGAAAACACGAAAATATATTTTCAAGAATAAGTACGAATTATGAACACGGGTTTTAAACGGAGTTTTCTCATTTAGTTTCATGCATGTCACAACCATTGTATTGTTTTAATTTGATGTTATGAATTGCATTATGTTATTGCTATTGTTAGCTAGTAGCTTGTACTCGTTGAGTATTCCATACTCAGCCGTACATTTCATGTCGGCAGGTCCGGTGTGTGAACACCCCATTTTTACACCCCTAAAACCTGTTTTCTTTTTTTACATTTTTTTATTATTTTTATTCAATTTAATTTTAATTTTATATATTCCATTCATGAGTGTTGAAGGAGAGAGAGCAATCCCGAAAGCCAGGTCTCCCATTCAAAACCATCAAAACCCAAATTCTTCAAGGGTTTAAGCCCAAAAGCCCATCAATGTTTCCTATATAAACCAAAAGGAGGGTTTTCAAAACCCAACCCATCTCTCTCTCCCGATTTCCCTCTTCCCTTTTCTCCTTCTTTTGTGAAAACAGTAGAAAACCAAGGGCTCCTCCTTCTGGTTCTCTCTCCCGCCGGCGGTAGCAGCATACTCCGGCAGCCTCTCTCAAGCTCGCTCTCCCACTCTCTTCTTCTCCGGTGAGCAGTAGCTTGGTGACGACGACCACGCAGCAGCTCCGCCATCTCCGACCAGCTCCTTGCTCTCCCTTTGATCAGGCAATCGATCCTCCTCTCTTGATTTCTCTCTTTTGTTTTTCCTCTGGATTTTTTTGATCTTGATTGTTTTTTTATTTTATTTAAAATGTCTTAGATCTGTAAGGATCTCAGATCCGGTTCGCCGCATCACCACCAAGCTCATCTTGATCCGTAGAAGATCCATTTCCAGCTTTCATCTCTTTAGCTCCGGTCATCTTCTCCGGCAAGCCAAACCGCCATCTCCACGGTTTTCTCAGGCGTTATAGCTAGAGGTCCGGTCAGCAGCTCCTTCACCAATCTGATTTCCCCTCTGGCCAGTAGCTCCCCATACTTCTCAATCCCTCTCCAATATTCTATATTTCTTGTGAAGACTTCCACATCCCTGATCCTTCTCAGACCATACCAGTGCTCCTCTTATTTATTTATTCATTTGGTAATTTTTGAGTGAAATCTTGTATATATTTTGGGAGAGAGAGGTCCTCTTTCTTCTTCTTCATCCAGAGCAGTGGCCCTTTCATCATCATCAACCTCCAGATCTTCATTATCGTCGGCCATTCGAACACAGGTAATCTCTTCCTTATTCTTTGTCTTTCTTGTGTGGTTTTATTCTTGTTTAGTAGAGCTTAGAAGCAAGAGAATGAGTGGGGTTTACTGGCCCAATCTGGGAGTAATTTGGTTCTGATTTGTAGTTTGGTTTTATTTAAAGCCAGAGTTTTAAACACTTGTTTTGAAGTCTGGTTTTACTTCAAAACCAGAACAGCAATGTTGGCCTCTTTCTTTGTTATTTCCTTATTTGGGCCAGATCTATTTTCAGTTTCTTCTAGTGGGCTAAAGCCAATTGACCAACTTTCACCGTGGGACAATTGGCCTTAGCACATTAGTTGGCCCTAACCCGATCTCATTCTCTTTGAGGGGCCTTACTGTATTCAATCTCGGAATGTTCTCGAGTCAAAGTCAATTGACCATAAGTGGTCAATGGGCCTTGGCCCATTAACTTCATTTTTGGCCCCGGCTCAGTCTTGGTTTATTTTTAAACCCAATTGAGAATTTAATTTATTGTATTATCTCATGTATTTGTGAGGCCGTAGCTTTTTTCTATTTTTGCCTACTTTGGGCGGTTAGGTGATTTCTTACCCTAAACAACTTGCCTACCCCGTTAGTTAAAAAATACAAAAAAAAATCAAAAAATGCAAAACAACAAAAACATTCAAAAAACTCACAAAATTCAAAAAAGACTTACCCTAATAAATGAACGCCCCCTAGAGCTCCCCCACGAGCACCTAGCCACGCAACCGTCTCCCGGAATGAGATTCATAAATCTTAATTCCGCATCCCCCCAACTCAAACACGAGTTGGAAGTGACCACACTCCGAAACGAGTATAAAAACAGTCACGGCCCCCGAACTACTATGAGGGTTTGATTCCGACTAACCGGATAAGTAGGCAGCCCGAGCCAGGGTTCGACCCCAACCTAGGATAAAGATCTTATACCCCTTTATGATTGGTTATGTTTGATTAGCAAAATTAATAATTGTTTTTAGGAAATTTTAAGTGATTTAAATGTTTGGCTTAGACCTAGTGAGTAGGTTACCATCATTGGATGGAGGTCCTGGGGTGCCTAACCCCTTCCCCAGGACCTAAATGGATTTCTTACCTAAACTACTCTGGACCGCAAACCCCTTATTTTGGATTTATCTTTGGATCCTACTTCCCCTAAGTAGGTGGCGACTCTTAGAATAAATTTAGCGTTATTCCTCTACTCTCGGACTTTGTCTCGACACTTAGAGTTGAGAGGGGAGGAAATGCGGTAAATTTATGTGTTTACACGGTGGATACCTTCAACCCCGAGCCATGGGTGGAGGAAGAGTATGTTGAAGAGGAGGCTTCTATTCCACTACAGCCTCAGGAGGATAGAGATCTAGATAGGTGGCCCTATCTAGACTATTGTGAATAGAGAGTTCGTGAGGTTTCCTCGTTTTATATTTTGATGGGTTGGCATGTCCACCTTTACTTGTTACGTTGTGTATATGAACTTGGAATACTAGTAATGTATAGAAAAAGAAAATTTTTGGGTAAGCTTCCACACTCTGATTTATACACTTAAGTTATATTATGCCTTGTATAGTTGCATGATGGTTTGTCATGTTATGACAATAACGTCTAAAGTCCTACCTAACTCTTAGGGGGGATTTTGAGGTGTTACACGGTCAATACTCAAAAAGTCGGGTCAATACTGGTTGTGTTCCAAGGTTGAAGAGGATTTGTTTTGATATATATCGATACATGGTGTATCAATCATATGGTGTATCGATAGTGGAGGTAAAAATTACAAAAATGTCAGTAAAATTAAAAAAAGTGCTATGAAAACCCTCAAAACTACCTCGAAATAAAAATATGAGTGTTGGAGATTTGCTTTAGCTATTAAATCTGGTTCCGCCTCATTGAGATACCCCAAATTCAGATATTATAATAGTCAATTAGACTTCCGAACCAAAAGTTATGACTAAAAGAAGTTATACCATTATATCGATATGTATTGATACCACACAATATCGATATTGTGTGCAAAAGCTTCGTTAAAAACTTGGATTTTTTACGATTTTTTAATTATTTTTTAATAAAATTTGTACTAAAATATCCATTAAAAGAGAAAGGAGTGAAGAGCTTTGTGAGATATGAAGATGAGGAGAATGAGAAGCTTCTTCAATATCATTCCCAAATACGTCAATCCTTTTTGTCCTCATCTTTTTTCAAAATCATTCTTTATAGTGTTGGTGGTAGTGGAAGGGTGTTTCAAACTTTTTATAAATAAGATAAAGAACTATGAGAAAATAGTCATAAGCCTCTTGTGGGAAGAGTTTTTAAAACGTGGGTAGTTTGAGAACAAACCCATTCTAGAAGGGCAATCAGGGGAAAAAAAACCAAGCAAAAACTGACCATACATATTGATAACCACTTGATCATGATCAGACGGCTTGTAAGCTTTCATATTAGGCAAAAGATTAGCTCGGTCAGATGCATGAGCGCTCAGCTCGGGCATCCATAAAACATGCGGAGTGTGGCGTTTTAAAGGAGAGAGTAATCAATTGGGGAGAAGTCAAAATCATGGGGAGAAAGTGAAATGACTTATTCCCAAATTATCATCAGGTGCCGCATGTTTTATGGATGCCCAAGCTGAATGCTCGGGCATCTGATCGAGCTGAGCTTTTTCCTTCATACTAATACCATTGTGTAACTAGACATACTCTTACCATTGTTCTTGAGGTCAGGGTTATATTCGGTATTTTGTGCAAGAAGGATGTATAAAATCGGACAAGAGCAAAGACATCGTTCTGAAATTGCGTAGACCATAAGAGCATTCTTACAACCTCACCAAAATAGCTTTTTGGTTATTTTAGTGAGGCAAATCACTGAAAATGATAAAAATGGCCCCCAGCAGCCTCATCAAAATGACAATTTTTGTTTGGTGAGTACTATTCACTCACCAAAGCTAAATATTTATCTCTTCCTTTATTGTGGTCACACACAAACAATAAAATAAAGGTTTCTCTCTCTCCATTCGAACTATTGTGGTCCCACACAAATAATAAAATAATGTAAGTTTTGATTATTTTGGTGAGGCTGCTAGGAGTGTTTTAAAAAAGTGGATAGCCGAAATAGAGAAAGGTGAGTTTTGGCTATTATGGTTAGTAAAATTTGGTGAGGCTACTAGGAATGCTCTAAAAGGGGGTATTGAGTAAAAATTAAAATTCATTTATTTTTACTATTATAATGCGAGAGCCTTGCGTAGATAAATTTTCCGAAATTCCCAAACTATCTTTACATAAAAACAAAACATTGGTTTAATGTTTTACTTTAATTCCCAAACTACCTCTTGCCTTTGATTTAATATTTTACTTTAATTCCCAAACTACCCCTTGCTCATCTATCAATTTAAAATCACAGCCAATCGCGATTGAACTCAAGGAGAGTTCAATCGCACCTGCGGGTTAACATGTGTCCCTTTTAACTCCTATTAATTGTGGTTAACTCATTCCCTCGTGCTCATGTGCATCGCACGTGCCACTAGCGAGTTCAATCGCACCCGCGTGTTAAAACGTGTACATTTTAACTCTTATTAACTGTGGTTAACTCTTTCCCCGTGCATCGTACTTGCCCCGGATTAGTAATAATAATTAAAATCAATCACCAAAAAATATTAAAAAAATTAAACGCAACAGTGCACTCGACTCCATTTCATTTCTCAGAGCTCTCTCTCTCTCCCTTTCTCCAATCCCTTTCTCTTCCCTTTTCAGCTGTCTCTGTACGCGTTGTCTACCGTAACTGACACTTGGAAATTCTCTTAATCCGCTTTTATTTTTTCTCTTTTAGGTTTCTAGGGTTTCATTCAGCTCTCTTTCGAGCTCGATTGAGACCCGAAATTACGGATTTTAGAGCTTTTGCACTCGATTTGTACTCTTAATCCGTCGTTATGTGTTCTTGGGATCGGGAGGCGTCGGTTGTTCTTCGGGCGATTGTTTGGCTCACTTGTGGTTCTTCAATTAGGAGATATTTGAGATGATTTATTGTTTTTGAGGCATACGTTGATTCTGAGTTTTTTTAAGGTGAGTAGAGTAAATTTAATCTAATTTTGAAAACTTTTTCCCCGTAAGTTTTAGTTGTTAATCTGTTCTGTAATTCATATTTTTCAATGAGTAGATCTGTGCTGAAAGATTGTGTTTTGCGTTGCTGAGTTTGAGTAGATTACGTATCAAAAGACTGAAAAATCTAAACCAAGAGACTGGATTTGTTTCCTTAATGATTTTGGAGGGGAAAAGGATCAAATCGAGCTCTCTAATGCGAGTAGAGATCAAGTCGAAGTGTCTCTGTTATGGTGGTAAATTTGGTTGAGTGATCTACACAAAGTTCGTTAAAGATGGGAGTTATGTGAGAGATCGCGTGGGGAAGGATGTTTCTGCTGAAATTTGGTATTGCATACCTGTAGAAGTGGAGATCAAATTTATTGCAAAATAGTGATCTTTTGTAAACAATCGAATCAAACACACACGGTTCCCAGAAGTTAAGAGAACTTGGATGTGAATGGTGTTCGACCAAACCAAAAAACAAGTTGGTTTGGTATCTGCATCTGTACGGGCACTTAATAGATCCAATTGAAGCCTTTGTGTTTTTGAAAAATTAATTGAAGCTTTTTTGTGATGTTTTATGTCATTTATGTTACTGCTTAATTTGAATGTGGAACTTGAGAGATGTTAGAATGGGATTGAAAACCATGATTTATTGAGGCAGGCCAAAGAAAAATAGGATTGTGATATGGAAACTATTGAATTTTGAATCTGATCCAATGTTGAGTGCATAATTAGTTTATGTAATCAACTATCTTGCACGGATTCTTTAAGACAACAGGTGTGTCCTGTGTGAAAATATGTGGAGACTGACATGCTTGTTGTGACTCATATCAGCAAAAATCTATGCATTTTGGTTTTGGACTTAGATGGACATGGACACACCCGATACCCATAAATGTTAGTGTTTGTTAGATTACAACCTTATATAATTAGCATAAATTTCAGCCAATTCTTTTCAACTATCATCTTCAAAAAAGAGAAGTTGGTAGGGAAAGAGGAAAAGAACCATGATCCATTTGTTTTCAACAAAAAAGAAATCCAAAGCAAGAATATGAGGAATTACCAATCCATGTAATAGAAAATTGAGAGAGAGAGAGAGGAGAGAGAGAGAGAGAGCGGTATCAGCGGGCTTAAAAACCTCTTAAACTCAATTCACTTTGGGATTGACATTAACATTTAAAATTAATATATGTTCACTACTTCATTAGTTCGGTTGTTTAATTCATGTCTTATTTATATTGTTTAATGAACTGTAGTGTATTTTGTAATACATTACTTAGTGTTTAATATAAATTTGCTTTCATAAGTTAAGTTTTTTTATATAGAATTATTCATATAACATTTAAAGTATAATAATTTCTATAGTAATAAAATATTCTCATGTTTTCCGTAATCTTCTTTTTTCGCAGTATCCGACATCCGTGTCGTTTTTGTGCGGCATAGGTAGTTAGCAAAACACTTAGGAGGTTTGAGATTCATGTATGCTGAGATGGTTACATGTTGGAGAGAGACTGAGCTATCCCTGCATTCTCAATTTGGAGTGCATGTGTTTTTATTTTTTTGGGGGTTGTGTGTGTGTGTTGGGGAGGGGGGGCATTCTTCTGAATTATTTTAGACTATGGCCAGGGATGACTGTTGAGGTTGATTGTGTTGTGGCATATGGGATGTTGAAATCCTCGTAGAGACTTCTTATGTATGAAGTATGAACTAACTGAAATGATAAAAGACAATCTGTAATCCATCAGATTACTTGTTTTACACGCCCTCATTTAATGCCTCCATTAGTCCTACTATAAATGTTGGTAACTCTAGTTCAAGTTCACTTTTTTTATATCTACCTTTTCCAAAACCCCAATCTTTATTTAGTTTTTTCCAGACAAGTTTTCTTATTTATTGAAAAAACCAACTTATTCATTACTTCTTGAAAGGCTATTTGCAACATTGACCTCTTAATATCTTCCGTTCATGACAAGTTTATCTTCAGCATCTGGAAGCACAGAGTTTTAGTATAGAATAACTACATAAGTTGGAACTTTGAAACAGAGTATGGTACTGATGTATAGACGAGTTCATGGATGCAAAAAACCTATTTCTGTAGGCTGTAGTTATTAGACACATGGATTTCTCAATGTCAATTATTTTTTCTCTGCAGTGCATTCACTTAACATACATGGATGAGGTTGGTTATGATGTATACATTACCAGTATAGAATGGAGCTGCATCACATGGTGCAGCAATGAAAAATATGCTCGCAAACTATACAAAATTTTGTTAAGCACATAATTTTCATATCCAAAAATAGTCGTAAGATATAATTTTAAGTAGAAGAACTTTCTGTTGCATTTTGACAGGATTTATACCCGCCCTCCCCCAACAGAGTTCCTCAGCAATCTTTCTTACCATGTACTCATATATTTAGGGGCTGTCACAGGTTATCTTGCTGAAATCTTCTGGGCAGATTTGGAATTCTGATGCTTTTCCTGTAGTAAAAAAGTGCTGTTTCTCCTGTATGCACAATATTTATTTCGACTTTTGGGTAAAATCTAATAATGCAACTCTTTTGTACAGGTTATATTGCGTTCCTTTCTGAACTACTCTCATACTTTGCTTGACATCCTAAAATTGATAGGTGGTGCCATTTAAAGATGTCCTTTCTGTTGAGAAAGTCATTGTTTGGCAAAGGAATTGCACTTCATCTGAAGCATGCCTATGAGTTGCAAGCCTATTTACTGACTTTGTCTATGGGCTTTTTTGGATAATTTTGTACTTGTAAGAAGGGAGTGGATTAAGTTATAAAGACTTGCCTGTCATTTCTGTAAATTTGTTATAATTAAAACATGCCTTCATGGTGGGGAAAGTCTTCATCCAAAGAAGTAAAAAAGAAAGTGAACAGGGAAAGTTTTATTGAAACGTTACACCGAAAATTTAAGAGTCCATCTGAAGAAAAGTGCGACAGTAGATTAGGAGGATCTCGAAGACATTGTAGTGATATAGTTTCAGAAAAGGGATCTCGATCCCGAGCAGTGTCACCATCACCATCGCCCTCCACACGAGTATCGCGGTGCCAAAGTTTTGCAGAAAGCTCTCTTGCTCAACCACTTCCACTTCCTGGGGTGCATCCTGCTAGCATAGGTCGTACAAATTCTGGAATCTGTATATCAACAAACCAGGCTTGGAAAAGGGTCCAAGACATTATTTCTGCCTCTCCCAAAACCTGAACATGTCCCGAATAAGCCAGATGTTGATGGAGATTTGGCCACTGCTTCTATTTCTAGTGATAGTTCCATTGATAGTGATGATCCAGCAGACTCGCGCCATCTTAGCTCCCATGCAACTGACTCTGAAAATGGATCCAGAACTGCGGCAAACAGCCCTACCAGGTGAGTTTTCATGCGAACTCATAAAAAACCGTGATGTTTCATTCTAGGATCTTTTGTTGGACATGATATGGTCCTGTGCTGATTTATAATTATTTTTTTTCCATGGTTAACTTTTGAGTTTTATCCATCCCTAACAAATTTATCTCTAACTTTGTTGAAGCATGATGCACAAGGATCAGTTCCCTATTGTCACCCGGAAAAACTCGAGAGAGGCACTAACACCTGCTAATCATTTGTTCAGCAATCAAATTCTCTCTACATCGCCCAAACGGAGACCCTTAAGCACTTATGTGCCAAATTTGCAGATTCCTCATCATAGTGCTTTCTGCAGTGCTCCAGACAGCTCGATATCAAGTCCTTCTAGAAGTCCGATGAGGGCATTTGGTCCTGAGCAAGTTACAGCTTCTGCTTTTTGGGCAGGAAAGCCTTATCCAGATGTTGCTTTACTTGGATCTGGCCACTGCTCCAGTCCAGGTTCAGGTCCTAATTCAGGACATAATTCAATGGGAGGAGATATGTCAGGGCAGTTATTTTGGCAGCCCAGCAGGGGTAGTCCGGAGTGTTCTCCAATACCTAGCCCCAGAATGACAAGCCCTGACTCCAGCTCCAGAATCCATAGTGGTGCTGTCACCCCCATGCATCCGCGAGCTGGAGGGGCAGCTACAGAATTGCCGACAAGCTGGCCTGATGATGGGAAACAACAAAGCCACCGGTTGCCTCTTCCCCCTTTAACCATTTCTAATTCTTCTCCTTTTTCTTCCACAAATTCAGCAGCAACATCTTCCTCAGTCCCACGAAGCCCTGGAAGGGCAGAGACTCCGACAAGCCCTGGTTCACGTTGGAAAAAGGGAAGGATGCTTGGTAGAGGCACATTTGGACACGTTTATGTTGGTTTTAACAGGTCTGTATTGTATGGAGCTGAATTCCCCTTTCGGTTTCTCATCTTAGTATTATAATCTTTTCTCAGCCTTGCATGTAAGATTATAGTGTTGCGTTTTCTTGCATTTTTAGCCTTGTTGCTGAGCTAAGTAGTTGAGAATGAAATTAATAACTTTTTCATGAGTACAATGCACATGAGCATTACTGCTAGTCTGATTTGTCTGTATTTCTGAAGTCACGGCCTAAAGAAACATCCCAAAAGTCAAAACAGTTGCGGCTATTGTGATTGATTACATATGTCCGTGATTCTTCAAGAAATCATTATTATTAGTCAATTATCTCTCATTAAGTTTGTGCATTTCTGTTTCTAATCTGTTCCTTTGGTTTTAGTGAAAGTGGTGAAATGTGTGCAATGAAGGAGGTTACACTATTTTCAGATGATGCAAAGTCAAAGGAAAGTGCAAAACAGTTGGGGCAAGTAAGTTGTTTCTCTAGTTGATTTATGGGGAAGTTAATTATCTAAAGGATGAATATTGTGTTTTGCAATATTGATTTTTCAATTTGTTGTACTGTAACTATTTTGTTTCTTTAATAGAGATTTCTTACTTTTTAGTGTTTATTCTGACAGGAAATTTCTCTATTAAGTCGCTTGCGGCATCAAAATATAGTGCAGTATTATGGATCTGAGACGGTAATCTTTGTGTCCTATTCCTTAGTTCAGTTTGGTGTATTTTACTTTCTACTTAAGACCTTGGTTTTTCAATGTTGATAATTTATTTCAAAAAGCGTGGTGTCATTCTATTTCATGGTTTTGGCATTCTGAAAAAGTTTACTTGTTATGATTATTGTCTCATTCTACTAAGGCTACTAAGAAGTTGTGGTACTATTTAGAGTTTCGTGAGGAGGGGGTGGCGTGGTGTCCGATTTTGAGTCATGATTGGGAAATCAATGATTTGGGTTGCCTCCTATTACGTTTAGGATCTTCTCCCCAATGGTCAGGGATCATAGAATTTGGTTTAAAGGCAACGATAGTCGATTATCAGTGAGATCTCTGCTACAATCATTTGGGTTAACACCTTACGTATCATTTCCTCATAGACTTGTGGGGAATCCAGGCATCGTATTTTTCTTCCTTTGGAATGCATCTTTAAACTAGATTCTTACTTGTGATCCCTTAAAAAGTAGAGGGTGGAGGATGACAAACCACTTTTTTTGTGCCTTCAAGCAGAAGAGACGATGGATCACTTGCTTTTGCATTGTCCTATAGTGAGTGTGATCCAGGGGTATTTTCTATCCTGAGTAGGTGTGGATTGCCGATTGGGTCTTCACTTCTTCCTTTTAGAACTTTTATCGTGTTGGTCTCTGGTAAGTATGGAGCAAACTACTATTTGGTTGGTTTTCCCTGGAGCCATCTCGTGGTCAATTTTGAAGGAGTGAAACAAGAGAGTATTCGAGGACTCTCCATCTTCTCCGACTTAGATTTGCTTACGTATTCGATTTCTAGTATTAGAGTGGGTCTCCATTTGGAAGGATGAGGTGGATCTTGGAGCTATTTTGGGATGAATTTTGCTAAGCTTAGGCTCCTCTTTTCCATCATAGGGGGTTTCGTCATGTGTTTTTGGTTTTTTTTTTTTTGTCTTGGGTTTTCACTCTTGTAAACTTTGTTTTTATGTACCTTTGTTATTCTTTTGATTAATATATCCTCATGGTTATCGATAAAAAAAAGTTATACTTTTACTTGTAGCATGGATCACAAGATGTAAGAACTTCTGGGAACTAAAAGTTTGAATACTTAACTTCTGTAAATGCATAATGATATGAGTGGTATATGGTAGTGTTGCACTTTGAGAATTTCCTTGGATTTAAAGTAATACTAAATGACAGTTAAGGCTTCAAATGATATTAATGTTTTTCTCTGAATTTATATTCCTTGAACAGGTAGATGATAAACTTTATATTTACTTGGAGTATGTATCTGGTGGCTCCATCTATAAGCTTCTTCAAGACTATGGGCAGTTTGGTGAACTAGTAATTCGTAGTTATACTCAACAAATCCTGTCAGGGCTTGCATATTTGCATGCTAAGAATACTGTGCACAGGTGACCCAAATTAGCATTAACTATTGATTTGTAATCCAAGGTATACCATTTATAACTGCGTTATTTGTACAGGGATATTAAAGGAGCAAATATACTTGTAGACCCTAATGGGCGTGTGAAGTTGGCAGATTTTGGGATGGCAAAACATGTAAGCGAATGCATATGGATTTTGTTTTTCCTGAAATGTAGTCAAACCAAATGAATACCAACCAGCGCATGAGAAACTAGGAATTAAAACAAGCAACAGGACTTCACAACTTTGGGTGCGATACTGGTTGGTTTCCGAATATATTCCAACATCTCGTACTTTTTAATCAATATAGGTACCATATAAAAGTTTGCTCATCTAGTTTAAATGCTAATTAGCCTATTCTAGTGGTTGAGTGCATGCTCAAAGGAAGTGTTAAATGGGGCGCTTGAAATTATGGTGCATACACAAGTATCTGTTAATGCTGTGTTCTTAAGATTAGAAGTTTCCTATTGGTAACCTGATTTATGTCAAATCTATGTACATGCTTCATATTTGCAGATCACTGGGCAATCAGGTCCATTGTCATTTAAGGGAAGTCCTTACTGGATGGCACCCGAGGTCATAATTTTTCTCCTGTCATACCCTTATATCTTTGTTCATGACATGCTTTCCAGTAGCAATGTAGTATCTCTCACTTGCATTTTTCTTCCAGGTTATTAAGAATTCAAATGGTTGCAATCTTGCCGTTGATATATGGAGTCTTGGCTGCACAGTTTTGGAGATGGCTACATCAAAACCACCTTGGAGCCAATATGAAGGGGTCAGTAATTTGGGCACTGAGACTGCAAGATTGGCAATATTTTTCTTAATCATGTGTATGATCATAAGTTGACCTTGTTGTTTCTTATGTATCTCATCAAGAGTGCTTATGCTTGACCTGTTCTTTTTTCTAAATTTGTTGGTGTTTTGCATGTTCTGGTCAAAAGATTGCTGCCATGTTAAGATTGGGAATAGTAAGGAATTTCCAGCAGTCCCTGATCATCTCTCAGATGATGGCAAAGATTTTGTAAGGCAGTGTTTGCAACGCAATCCACTACATCGTCCTACGGCTGTTCAGCTGTTGGAGCACCCATTGTCAAAACTGCTGCACCATTAGAAAGACCCTTTCTGGGTTCTGATCCTTCAGAACCACTATCTGGATTTACCAATGGAGTTAGCTCTCTGGTACCTCTCTTCACTGTCTATCCTATTCTTTTGTGTCTCTCTTGTATCCAATTTATGTCATGTTATGTCATCAAATTGCTTGTAAGTCCATTAGTTGTTTTTTGGTTATATCAATAATGAAATCCATGTTAATTGGATATTGGGAACTGGTATACTAGTCACTTTGCATGTGTACTTGGATACAGTTGCCAACGCAACAAGCCTATAGGCTTCAGCCCGTAGCTCAATTTGTTGACATACTGCCAAGCAGCCAAGAAGCATGTATTCGCCTATTCGGGTCCAGCTTACCCCACTGAAAAGGGTTACCATATTGCTCCTTTAATTTGCAGAATGAACATAATCCATTATTAGCATGGCATGCTTTATTTATACCGGGAATGTGTACTAAGAACTATTGCTGAGTAGTTTAAAATCAGGATCCTGTTGAAATTCTTAATTAATTAATATGGTTCTAATAATTATCTCAACGTACATTATTAATTAATTAATATGGTTCTAATAACTTATGCACTTTTAGGATTATGTGAGGATTATTACAAGTACCTAATTTTGCACCCCCATGAGGCCTACAATATTCCTTAAGCTTGAGAGAGATAGAGAGAGATTTCCTAATATATTCCTCTTTTTTCAAAATGACCAAAATAGAGAGATTTCCCAAAATATCCATATCTTTTGTTTCAAATGACCAGATAATCGCTTATCAATAAGAGTGCTAATCCAAACAGGATTATTCACGATCGCACTTATTCACAATAACGCTTATTCATGACAATGCTAATCGTGTAATCAATTATATTTGAAATAATCTGAACAAAACGACAGCTAAATCAACAGTCTAGATGGATTATTAAGGGATTGGTCTGATTGGAATGGTCTTAGAATCCACTGGAAGTGGTAGTTCTAGTTTGAGAAAGAGAAGAGGTTTCTTTGGACCGGATTGGTTAGAGACTTGTATCGACCTAGAATAGCCTGAATAGGTTTGCAACTGTCGTCTCGGTCTTGGCTGGGATAAGTGGACCTTGATCATGGTTCAAAAACTCGGTAGTATCGATAAGTCGATTTTAGGATACATATCGGCGTATTGATTGGATACACGGAAAAATTTAAGATACGTTAAAAAACACTTGGATACGTAAGGAAAAACTTAGATACCTTTCGTAAAATCTTTTTTAATGCAAATATAAGCTAAAAAAAAACTAAATGAAGACCCTTAATTACATTTATAACTACACATGTGAGAGATAAAAAAATTTATATGTTAAAACTTGAAAAAAAAACGGTCATGCTGATAAATAAGTATGAAAACACAAATAATAGTCACTTGGCCAAATATATGCAATACAATCTAGATATTAAAACCTTAAATTCAAAGAATTAAATAAGAAAGTATTGACTTACAACCATAAAGTAAATTACTTACATGATACAAGTTAAGTACCACATTGATCTTCGTGTCAACTTGAACGGCGTGGGCTCAAGAACTAAATAAATTGATATATTATAAGTGAGCCAGACATACTGAAAACAATGTGGCCAATTCATGTGCACGTGGTATGTGGTACATATGATGTACGTCTGATGTAAATCCGAGAGTTGTGAAATTTGTTCATAAATGTCACTCGTTGCTTGGGATTGAGCGTGTAGTGACCCAACATCATATAGAAGCCAATGTGTGAAATAATTTTATCGGTTTTTTTGTTTTAATAATGTTTTGAAATATTAAAAATTATGAGCCCTTAAGATTTGAAAAAAAAGCCTTGCAATTTGGAAGGCTAGAGACCGAATTTAGCTGTAACGACACCAAACCTCACCTTAGTCATAATGGGACTTTAGGCCATCACATTTCTTAAATCTGCTTAAATCACATACATACAAGGCATCCTAACACAAGTCTCTAAAAATGACAGTAATAAAGTTTGGTATATATAAACTAAACCATCTTGAACAAGTCTATGACCAATATAAACATAACTCACCATATATTTGGGTAACCCAAAACCTAAACCAAGTATGAACATAAGTAACATCACCTGAAGTATCAACGTCTATTGCAATCTTTCTCCTTCAAACAAATCATAATCTAATAATAGGGATAACTATCAAGATCCTTGACTCCCTCGTCAGGAAGCTCACCTTCTTCTCCCTCTTCGATGTATGTCTCCTCGACCCACGGCTCCGCAGTGTACTCGTGCTCTATACCTGCCGACAATAATAGGTCGACTGAGTATTAAAAACACTCAGCGTATATACAGCCCAACTAACAACATAGCATAACCTGTACAGTATCAATATCATACTTTATCTTATATTTACATAGCAATAACGGTTTCATATAATATTGACATAATCAGAGTGCGGAAACATGTGAGCATATCATATCATCATCTTGACTCATGTACTTGTGTGCCTCTTAAACATATCCCTGTGCGAAACATATGCATAACTCATACGTGCCTATGATAATCAACTTATCCTATAAATGCATGATTTATAGTGTGTTTGTCCCGTCAACGCATAATTCATAGTGTTTTGTCCCATCAACGTATAATTCATATTTTTGCAACAAATCGCGGCAACGCATAGGGTGGTATGTTCGTAACCAGGGGGCATATTATTTCATAGCATAATACGTGGCATGTCTGTGTTCAATGCATGATCTCGTGAGATGTGTGAATCTGTGGACCTTACTTCTTACCATACATGTGGAAATGTGCTTAAGTGTCGTGATTGGAATTCGAATGGGTGATCCCTTAGATTCTGATCCTCCGCCAAGAAACTCTATCAAGGTACATCTACTTGGTTAGAGAATTCCCGAACTGGAAGACTTCATCTAGGTTTTGGCCTACCTAAATACTGATCACAGTACAAGGTAGGTAGGGCATATTTTAACACGATAATCATATTAATTCCATATCATATTTATTCATTTTTCCGAGACATAGATAATAACAACACAATTCACTTCAATTACTCTATTCATTTCGCCATTTGCCCATAATTCACCATCTCCTCCATACTTTTAGTCCATTCTCCACACACATCATCCATAAACCATAGCCATACATTCAACCCTTCCTCCATAGTATTTCCCATCCTTCATTCATCACATTCATAGTATTTAATAACATTTCCATAATAGTCAAAACATGATTAATAAAACCGACAAATGCATATAAAATTCACATTTCATATTCCAATATCCCTAATTCTTGTATAAACATGAGAACATATCTATATCTTCATTTCTATCTTTCTATAACATACAAAACATCTTAATAGGGCTGAGTTAGAGGGTATATCGACCTTAGGGATCGTTTCCATCGATCCAAAATGCTCCAAGAAGGCTTGAGGAGTGATCTCCAAGCTTTCTTCTTCTCATTTGAGCAATTTAAATCGGTTAAGGGTCGGCTTGAAGATCCTATTCATGAGATCAATGAAGGCCACCGACGCATTAGTTAGACCAAAAGACATAACTTAGGCACATCCTCAGCTTTTATCATCAACTGATGGTAGTCCGACCTTATTTCGATCTTGGAGAAATACTTCGCTCCTTGCAACTGATCGAATAGGTCATCGATCTTAGGCAAATGATACTTGTTCTTGATAGTGACCTTGTTCAATTGCTGATAGTCGATGCATATCCTTATTGAACCATCTTTCTTCTTCATGAATAACACCAGGGCTCCTTAAGGTGACACCTGGGCGGATAAACCCATTTTCGAGCAATTCTTGGATCAGCTTTTTAAGCTCTTTCAACTCTCCTAGAGCCATTCTATACGGCGCTTTAGAGATGGGGTGCCGTGCCCGAAGCTAAGTCAATAGCAAACTCTATCTCTCTATCAGGTGGTAAGCTCGGTAACTATTCAGGGAAGATATCTAGAAATTCATTTACCACTGAGATATTCAAAGAGTTTGGCACTTGCGGTGTGGAAATACACAAGGCTGCAAATCGAGCTAGATCTCTCTCTCTCAATCCCTGGAAATGGAAAGGAGGTCCATTGATTGACTTGAAGTTAACCATCTTCCCGAAGCAATCGGCGTGGCCATGGTAAGCGGAGAGCCAATCCATGCCTAGTATGACATCGAAGTCCTAGAATTCGAGGACAATCAGATTGGTTGGCATCTCTCTCTGTCCCACCCGAATATCACAAGTGCAATAGACCTTGTCGGTGATGGCTGAATGGCCAACTGGAGTGGCGATGGATAATTTACGCTCTAACAAACTTGGTTTGAAGGGGAGGCTTGTGCGAAACTAGACAGTCATTTATTAATAGGGTTCTTGAATTGGATACATAACTAAGTGTGTCAATCATGTGCACAACAACCATCATATACACATCATGACAATAATGACAGCCATTTCAATTATTAGACAATCATGGAAATATCTACTTAAAATAATTCACAAGTAAACGTACTCCCTGCACAACGTCATCGGACGCCTGTGCATCCTGCTCGGAAGTTTAAAACCCTAACCCTAGTTTCCGTAAATCTTTAAGAAAATCCTGAACCCGACTACGATCGATCGCTCGAACAGTGCGATCAATCGTAGCTTACCTTGCAATCGATCGTACTTAGTTGAAATGGATCGCAAATGAAACATAAGTTTTCCCAAATTTCTGGGTTTAGTGCGATCGATCATAGGTTCTGTTTTTTCACTTTTTAAATCCGCTGTTAGCTATAAATATATACACATAATAACATACCCTTGACCATTATACCCCTAATAATCAAAGTAATAACATGAAATAATTTCCGGGACTCTACATTAGCATTAAACTAGAAATTTAGATTTTGATTCTTTTGGAATTTAAATGGGGGGTACCCAACATATGCTTAGAATTTTGTTTTCGTAAAGCTTGACTGTAAGTATTTTTTACGAAACTATTAGTTAATTTTTTGATGTTGTAGATGAAAATATTTTTAAAGACTAAAATATGAGACTTTTTTACCGAACTTTTGAGTTTTAGTAATGTTTTGATATAGTAGAATTTATAAAATTTTAAGATTTGAGAAATACCTTAGCTTTTGAAATTTGAAATTTTGAGCTAATTCTTAAAATGAGGATTTGATTCTTGAAGTGGAAAGTTGACCTTTTCATTTTTAGGAATTTAGATTTAGGATAACTTTTGTTGAATTCAAATGGAAGTATAATCTTATTTACATATAATTATCTTTAGTAATTGAAAGTAAAGTTTAAAACTATTTACTTAAATGATGTTATATGTAAATAAGCTGTAAAAGGTTATAGTGTAAATGGAAAGAGAAAGGGACCGTATCGATTGGGTATTAGGTTTATGCTATGTGTATCAGGCCAATACGCATGAACCGATACGCAATCGATTAAGGGAGTTTTTTTTTTTTTTTTTTAATTTCTGCGTATCTATATATTGGGTAGCTTTAAACCCGATACGTATCGATATTTTGATCCATGACCTTGATAGGCTTGTTCACTGAACTGGTGGACTTGGGAGAGGTTTGCTCATTGGTCCGGTCTTCTGAACCTATTGGGTTCACTGAACTGTGTCCACATTCCTTTTTGTTATCGGTAAGCAGAATTAGTAGAAGAAAAAGAGCACAACAAACAGAGCATAGATTCATAAATAGTGAACCAAAAAAAGAAACCAATGAACATATCAATAATCATACTAAATCTATTCCGTACTCCCTTTCTCAATGAGCACAACCCATAGTTAGACAATGAGATTTGAAACCTCCGACTTCACATAGTCGTCCTTGATTGAGGCCCAATCTAACAATAGTTCTTGAGTCCGTTGTCTAACTTTTTCATGGACATTGAGGAATCCTAAAAAATGCGCTTGTTACTCTCTTTCTAGATGGACCAAGAGATAGTCCTTAGAAGGAGAGCCCAGAGTATATCCAACTGGAAACTTGGTGAGGCTGAATGCTAGCAAGATAATAAGCCCTGTTAGGAACAGGGAAAGACCCAAGCAACTACAAGCTGGATTAGAAATAGTTCTGGAGATTAATTGAGGAATCATGATGCAATGCGGAAGTGCAGTCTTGAATAACTCAAGATATCAAACCTAATTATCAAAATTCCCATATAAAGAATTTCAGACAGAGGAGTATTTTGGTAATTTGACAATTCCGATCCACAGATAACATCTCAATCAGAATCTAGAATACTTCTATATAAAGTTTTAGGACAATCCAAGGTGTCTAGGTCAGTCAATTAGGGTTTCGAAAGTTCAGGGACGAATCTGAAAATTTTCAAAAAGACTGTATATTCAGATCAGAGACTCAAGTTGAACGAATACCCAGGTCAGATCAAGTCCACTAATTAAAATTCCTACAGCAGTTATGAACAATCTTCGGATCTTAGTAGAAATTTAAGAAAGTCCCAAATTTACCCAAGTAACCAAATTAGGGTTTTCCAACTGGAGGTTGGTATCCGAAATTGATTCTTAGGGTATGTTTTTGTCTCTGATGCATGACTAGAACAAAATTTAGAACCAGGTTAGATCAATCCTTAAAAAGAATGATAGCAAGGTTCAATTCTAGAGAACAAACCCTAATTTCAGTAATGGATTTCAAGGATTAAACCAAATATGAATCAATTGAAGATCAAAAGCAATATGAAGGATTAGTTCAGATGGTGCGACAGCCTTAGAGAATAATCTATAGGGTTATTTGTGTCAAATCAATCAATCTCTGTTCCAATATTTAACTGCTGTATTCTCGTTTCTTATATATAAAATATGATTGCTTACTGGTAAAAAAAATAAAATCTCTAAATTCAGTATCGACAACTTTTAAATGTAATAAGATCCTCTTATTAAAGTTTCTTAAAAAACACTTCACTAATCCCGAAAGCTATGGTTCTCTAGATTTTATAAACAAAAGAATATCTTTTAAAATCCTAATTTAACTCAATTTCCTAATTAAAAATACTCCGAACCAATTCTAGGACTCTAATAAAGTTGGAAACAAATCCTACCAATATTCTAACTCATCAACTAGTAATACAAAAAATAAAAGACTAATATAGCTAATAGGCTGGCCGGCTACCCGTATTGGGCCTAATTTGGGCCCTCCTTTTATAAGGGGGCTCATAAAGGCTTATAGGCCTTAGTTGAGAACCTCCTTGGTCTGGTCGGGTGGCCTTCCTTGGGCTTTGGTGATTGAGATCAATCCTAAATGTCCTTAATCTACATCAAATCACCTTGATGAGAAGCTCCTGATCAACCCTAATCAACAACTGATCTCCTATGAGAGATCAACCAACCCACCAAGCCCATTGGATTGCCACTGGGTCATGTGGCCACAAATGGGCAGACGATTGGGACCATTAACTCGATGGACGTCTCTAGGGAAAGTAAATAATGGGTGACCCCATTGCGACTCTGCGGTTATGCGCATATACAAAGTGTATAGTGTGGATAAAGTGCCATTGTGCCCAAGCCCTTTCCCGCACCTGAACCTGAACTATAAAATTGTAACCCGAACTCATGTGTGTCCACACTCTGTACGTGGTACCTTGCACGAGTGCTACACTTGTGGGTGGGTGCTCAAGATGACACCTCTTATGGGAAAGAGTGCCTTTAGTAACTCTATTCAAGTTTCTTATTTAGGTGATGCAGAACTTGATAAAAAGGGAGGAAAAAAATTTTCAAACACAAAAAAAAGTGGGGTTTTAGTCATTTTAAAAGCACACTTCCTGCCCAAAAGCTATAAAATTAAAATTTTTTTTGATCAATAAAGCTATAAAATTAAATTGATTTTCAACTTCTGAAATGTTGAGGTCATTTTAAAAAGTGGACTTCCCGCCAAAACCCTTGAAAATTATATTAATTTTCAACATTTGAATTGTTGAGCTCAGTCAGTTTGTGATCTGCAAAACCATATCCATTTCTGATTTTCGTGAGAGCCAAGATTGCAGACTTGACAAATTGAGGAATAAGCAAACTCTAAAAGCAGTTTCGTTTCAAGGAAATTCTTATGTTTTGATGTCTAATCGGTCGATTCCTTTTTACGATTTTTTTGAAGGTCAACTACTGTTTTTTGTGTTATCGTGCAAAAGAACTTAGTATCTTATAGAAGCCTTCAGAACAATAAGAGGCTATCTGGATGCAATGATGCACTATTTGACCAAGGATAATGCGTCCAAAGACAACGTTTCTTTATTTGTCTTGCCTGGTGAACATTAGCTGGCAGAAGGTGGAGCCTTGATGGCTACTAAGGGGTTGTGTCTCTAAAAAGGAGCGTACTTAAAATACCTCCCGTTTCCTTGCAACTGAGCACCTCCTAAGACTTCAACATAATCAAACATGAAGTAGAAGTACAATAGAGATTTCACTTCAGAAAACTTGTACAAATGAAAGCCTCAAGGTTTGAAAATGTCATGATCAAGAGTGGAGTTAGCATTGGTAGTTAAAAGACTTGACATAACTGGAAATTCCCTATGTGGAGAAAAATCTCATTGCCGTTTGATACATCTCCATTTGTGCCACACTAACAACCTTTTGACATCCTTGCAACTTCTTTATAGGGAACACATGTAATTGATGTCTAGGTTTGAGCGGGTGAGAACTTCATAAAGCAATTATTTCTTTTCCTTACGTTGTTCGTTGTTACTTTCCATATTATTTATTACACAATGCATATGCACCATAGGTAGGCAGTTAACAGCAAGGTGCCCTCGTTGAAGGGTGGAAAATCGTCGATGGAATCCTCATAGCCAATGAAGGGGTGGATGACAGGCTAAAAAAGGGCGATCCTAGCATTATCTGCAAGATTGATAAAGAGAAAGCTTACGATCATGTGAGCTAGTCTTTTTGGATTACATGCTTAGGCGTCTGGGTTTTAGAGACAAATGGCAGTCCCGGATGCGATGCTGTTACTTCTCCTTTACCTTCTCGGTATTGGTTAATGGCCCCCCAAATGGTTTTTTTTCGGAGCTCCCATGGTTTCCTCCATGGGGATCTTCTCTCCCCCTTCCTGTTTGTCATAGTCATCGAGGTTGTCAGTAAGATGATTGTTAGAGCTTCATCTTCGGTCTGGGAAGATTTTAACATTGGAGGGCCCCCTGTCCTCCTGTCCCATCTTCAATTGCTGATGACACTCTTGTTTCTGTGGAGCATCCACCCACCAACTTCTTCTCATTCAAAGCATGTTCAAATATTTCGAGGCAACATTTGGGTTACGGATAAACTTTTCCATGAGTCATATTTTCGCCATAGCCCATGGGAGAGGTTCCCCCCATCTTGAGGAGTTGGCTATGTGCCTAGGGTGTAAATCCGGTGCTCTCCCGACTAAGTTCATTGGTCTTCCATTGGGGGCTCCTTTCAAAGCCACGTCCGTGTGGGAGCCGGTGATTGAGTGGTGCATCAAGAGATTAGAGGGGTGGAAGACTGGTTTCCTTTCAAAAGGAGGACGCCTAAACCTTTTGAAAAGTACCCTCAGTAGCCTCCCAACTTATTATCTATCCTTGTTTCCCATCCCATCGTCGGTAGCTGTTCGGATTGAAAAGATCCAACGAGACTTCCTGTGGATTGAGAAGATTTATACTAGGAAATATCATCTAGTGCGTTGGGACTTGGTGTGTCGTCCTAAGGCATTTGGTGGGCTAAACCTGTGGCCCCTCAAAATCGTTAACTACGCTCTGTTGGGAATGTGGTTGTGGAGATTTGGGGAATAAAGTCACGGTTTTTGGCGACAGGTCATAGTGGTGAGATATAGGGAGAGTAGTAGATGGAACCCCAAAGAGGCAACCAATCCCTATAGGGTGGGCCTATGGAGAGCAATCCTTAAGGCTAAGATGGATTTTGATCGCCACATCAGATTTGTCATTGGAAATAGGGAGAAGTCAAATTTTGGTATGATTTATGGTGCAGTTCTAACACTGTAAACAGGCCTTCCACTCACTCTATCTGCTTTCCCTAGACTGACAAGGGATGGTGGCTTCCTCTTTTGAGAGCAGAGGCGGGACCATAGTCTGGGTCCCCCATTTTCGGAGACCATTGCAAGATTGGGAAGTCAACTCGTTTATCAACTTGTTGGGGCGTTTTGAAACCGTAGAACCTATTCTCAATTCTAGGGATTCTCGAGTGTGGTCTAGGGATAAAAAAGGTAGGTTTACTGTTAGCTCCTTCTTGAGGGCTTGGAGTGATTTTTCTCATTTCACTTTCCATAGCAGAGTGGTGTGACATTTAGGAATGTCATCCAAGGAGCTTTTTTCTATGGACTGCTTTTCTGGGCAAAATCTTGACAGTTGATCATCTTCAAAGTAGAGGCTGAAATCTCACAAATAGATGTGCGATGTGCCTGGCAGTGGAAGAATTTATAGATCATCTACTTTTGCACTGACCTTTTGCGTATACCATCTGGAGCTTCTTTTTAGCCCATTTTGGAGTTGCAAGGGTTTGCCCGTACTTCTTCCAAAGTTTCTTATCTTGCTGGCAACCGGGCTTATTGGGCCCTCGGTTGGAACACTATTGGGAATTTATTCTAGGGGCGGTCACATGGTCCATATGGAAGGAGCGGAACAAACGGATTTTTGAGGACTCTTCATTATCGGACGGAAGAGTGACTAGGCGAGCATGCCGTCTTTTGGGAGAATGGGTGTCGATTGGGCCCAGCTTCTGGGTGGGGGGAGCATTTGCTCCCCACCTAAGGGGAGTGTATGTTTCTTTGGGAGTTTACTTTTCTTTATGGCCCTTTCTTTTCTTTTGTGTAATTCTCATTGTAGCCCTCTTTCTGTAGCTCAGTTCACTCTTTGTGAATCTCTCTCTTGCTTATGTATGTATATATAACATGAAAATGTATTCACCACCCTAGACTCTTTTGCCCCTCGTTTCTTTAGAATTTGAGGATATCTTTGATAATTTGCGAGATAATGAGCCTATTTTATCTCTCTGATTCCCTATTTTTCTCTCTTTGTTGTTAGGATAAGAGGAAAACTGTCACCTCATTTTTTATTCCCTAATTTCACTTTTTTTTTTTCCTCTATTATGATAAGAAGAAAACTAGGATCCTCTGCATCAAGTATTAGAGAAGTTTTGATCCATCACCAATAACCATGGAAATAAAATCGCTGAAACCGACACGAAACGGGCGATACATATAGGTATCAGTAGCCCCCTATACAATATTTATATTGATACGAAAAGGGCGATACGTATCGTTTATTAGTTATGTACGTTTTAATTCATTGTAGAATTATAATTTTGTTTGCTACTTTGTCTTTGAGTCGCTTCCCATGACTTTATGTTTAGTATATTTGGTTCCTCTAAATCATTTGATTTTTAAAAAAAAATTAATTTGATTTGTTTTTATTTTTTTAAGAAAAATAAAAAATTATATGTGTCGCCCGAAACCGATACCGAAGCGATACGTATAGGTTTCGGTTGGGACCGATACATCCCTCGAAACCGTATTTTTAATCCTTGCCAATAACATTGCACCACCTAGTTACATGGATCAATTTTTATAATTTTTTTTTTTTGCCTTTTCTAAAACCCTAGTTGGATTGGCAATGAGCAGGGGTGAAGCTAGGTGGGGGCTTGTGGGGGCCCACTGAACTTTTGAAGGGTATAGCTATGGGAATGGGGTAGGTGTCCTCATAAAATTTGGGATTTTTTTGAGTTGGGATCCGGATCATATTCAATTGCGATTGAACTCTCCCTGGGTTCATTCGCACTCGCAAGTCAACACGTGTCCTTTTTAACCTCCATTAACTATAGTTAAGATTCAGCAACCCTTAAGGTTCAACAATCTAACATTTGTTTTCAGAAAAAAAATTATCCTTAAGGGTTAAAAGTTCTTAATTAGAGTTAAAAGTGGGCTATGTGAGTGTGATTGAACTGTCAGAGTTCAATTGCAATTGGACAATATCCGGACTCCTATTTTTTTTATGTTAAGTTGTTTAAGTATTTAAATGGGCATAATCATGGGACAAGAGGGCAGCCGACCCCTAAAAAAGGTATACTGTATTATTTAAGGGTAGTGATTAGCCCACCATGCATTTGACTATGTAGTCGAATGTCGTGTCTACGTGTCCCTTTTAACATGCCTTTAACTATGATTAAGCTTTTTTGATTGGTAATAGTGATATATATATATATATATATATATATAATGATGAAAAAGAATACAAGAGGGGCAAGGGATCACCAGAGAGTGAACACAGGCCCAACTAAAAGAGACTCTAGAGAGTAGTACAAGTGAAATAAGCTATGCTATTACAAAAGAAAGAGCAACCATGCTAAATAAAGTTCTCCAGTTTGGAGCACCAGTGCAACAATAAGCGGCTTGCCCGTAGGCTGGTACTAATGACCGGGGAAGGAGAGTTCTCGAAGACCCTCGAGTTCCGTTTGATCTAGAGGGACCAAGCTACCGAGGCGATGATCAAAGCGCCCCCTTGAAAACCCTTTAATCCCAAGCGCGCTGAGAACTTACATGATAAGAAGTCCCAGAAGGAGGGGGGAAACACCCAACTGATGCCAGATTAGATAGGAAATAGCTCTAAACCTTGTGGGCATAAGGGCAATATAACAAGAGGGGATTTACCGCACCATTTGTCCATCTAGAAATTTACTTCATTGTCTCTACCCACTCGAAAGCTAATGTTGGCAGAGACAAACTCCCAGCCTGACATGATGCCTTTCCATAGACCCATACCATGGGGACCACAGACAGTTAGGGGTTCCCAGATGGAAAGGAATCCGTATTTGGATGCGAGAACCTACCTCCAAAGGCTCTCTCGCTCGGCTCCATATTGCCACGACCATTTGCCCAGAAGGGATTTGTTGAAAAGTGAGAGAGGGTGAACATTCAAACCTCCCAGTTCAATTGGTAGGCCAACAGTTTGCCAATCGACAATGTGGTATTTGCGCTTCACGACTTTCTTGTTCCAAAGAAAGTGCCTTTGTATGCCTTCCAATTTTTTGGCAACCGACATTGGGATAGTGAGGAGGGAGAGGAAGTAGGTTGGAAAATTGGATAGGACACTTTTAAGGAGGGTCAGCTGGCCCCCTATTTAGAGGTAAGAATCCGACCACCCTCCGAGACGGTGATGAAATCTGGTGATCACTAGGTCCCATTAAGGTTAATATTTTTATTCATTTTTTTTGTTTGTTTTAAAACTAAAGTTAGTATGCTTAATCTTAGGAGTGAGTGAATCTTAACCACAGTTGATGGGTGTTAAAAAGGAGGGCACAAACCAATAATGACCGCACAATTGACTACATAGTCAAATGCGGCGGTAAGTTAAACATTTCTCATTATTTAATATGGCTTAGCTTCGGGGCAGTGGGGCAACTGTATCTTGAACTTTTGAAAACAAAATACTTTTGAAAACAAAATACTTTTGAAAACAAAATTCATCTTTTATACCATTTCATATAATTATTTAACTGAGCATAGCCTGATAGCCATGAGGCAAGGGGACAACTGTCTCGTAAACAAGGATAAACAATACTCATAATATATGTATAAAATGTATGGACGAAACGGCCCAAGAACTTAGTTGTCAATTTTTTTGGGGGGGCTACGCTCCGAACCCCATCCCCCTAGACCCAGAATATTTTGTACCCACCTAATCTTCCTCCACAAAATCCATTAACAATTACTACCATTTTCAATCAACCATCGGTGCCCCCACTACTAGAAAATCCTGGCTCCGCCCCTGTTAATGAGTCATGGGGAAGAACGGTGAGCACTTGTAGTGGAACACCCAAGCCTTCTTATCCAACAATAAAAAACAGGGAAGGAGAAAAAATAAGGAAGAAAAAGAAGTGGTGCCTTGAAATTCGTCGGAAGGACTTTGTTTTTGACCTTTTCCTTTAAATATGAAAAATTACTAAAATTGCCCTATCTTTAACATCTTTATAGGGGCAATTGTGACTTGGTGGACGAAACCATTTTCATGCACTACATGAACGGTATAAAATTATATATTTATATATTGATAACCGTTCATTTTTTTGGTGATAAATTCATGTCTACTGATTCAGTGATAGATCTTGTGTGGACTTTGATAACCAACTCTGAAATTCAGGGTTGCTGTAATGTGTTTTCAAATTGGACTGCTGTATCCGCCTAAACAGAAGAGTCTAAACAACCAGCTGGGCCATTCATTTCGTTTATATTTTATTCGTCTATGATGTACTTGTATGGATCTTCAACAAAGTGCCTTCTTATGCCTGTGTAATTTGTAGTGGCTTTTGCGGCCTCCCTTGTATGTTTAATTGTTGGTATGGTGCATAAACAATCTTTCAGGGCATTGGACATGCACGGAACCTTTCCTCCTTTGACTCAGAAGGATTGGCAATTCATCAGTCTAGAGGTGCAAAAACTGGTCCAGCATCCAGGTCTCTCTCTCTCTCTCTCTATTGTGTGCCGTATGATGAACACACACACACCGTCAGTCTGTTATGGGTTAAAGACCATGGACTGAGCTGTGGCAAGATCAACATCAATTTAAATGTCTAGATGTTAACAGCATGAGCTGTTGATTATTGGATATCAGGTGTACAAGTTGTGCATGGTTGCTGTGATAATATGTTTTCCAGTTTATTCAGTCAAGTTTGTTGATGCAAGTCAATGCAATGTCACCTTAATGCCGGCTGTTGGATATGGTGATTATGTTATCATAAAGGTGTTACATCATTATTCATATCTAATGGTTGACATTGTAGGTGTTAATTTGTTAACTCACCAGTTACCACCGGTGCTATGACATCATTGTCCTTTTTTTTTGATTGGTTGCTATGACATCATTGTCCTTGATGAATATTAAACATGAAAGCTTATGCCTTTTAGTCTTAGGTACTAACCTTTTGGGTCCTGAGCTTAGTTGGGCTTAGCGAATCAGCAAGGCTGCTGGTTTTGATCTAATCTTCAGCAACAATTTTTTTATTCATTTGAGCACCTGAGCTGCGTGAATTTGGGCTGGTTGTGAGCCAGGTTTTAAGGCCATGTATTCTGCTGAATATTCTTCTAATTTCATTATTCTGACTTCCAGTGATGGCCATATTTCAAGGAACATATCATGTCCAGTCTCTCCCATAGGAAGCCCTCTTCTACAATCAAGATCACCACAACATATGACTGGGGGGACGTCTCCTTCTCCCATATCCAGCCCTCGTACCACTTCTGGCCCATCCACGCCTCTCACTGGTGGCAGTGGTGCCATCCCGTTTCATCACCCGAATAATTCAGCTTACTTGCACGAAGCCTTTGGAAGCATGCCAAGATCCCCAAACAATCTCTACGCCAATGGTAGCACCTATCATGACCCCAAGCCAGACCTCTTTAGAGGGATGCAGCCAGGATCTCATATTTTCCGGGAGCTGACATCATCCGGAAACGATCTTCTTGGACAGCAGTTTGGAAGACCTGCCCATGGGGATCCCAGGGAACTGTATGGACAGTCAGTGTTGGCCGATCGCGTATCTGAGCAGCTCTCGAGGGATCATTTGAAATCGAACCCATCTTTGGGCATTTGTCCTGGCTCTCCAATGCTTGGCCGCACAAATGGTATCTGACTTCATGTGGACCCACCATTCAGAACAGGCTCTCAAGCGTATCAGTTTGTTTTCGGATTATGACAAAGTCAGTTTATCATTATATTATCCGCTAAGGAAAAGAATTTGTACAATAAGGACCCAAAGTGGAAATGTGAGGAATAAGAATGGATCTTTGGAAGCTGAAGTGGCTGAGCAGAGAAACATTATTCATTACAGACAAGTCTATGGTGTTCAGGTCCTCATATGGTAAGCAACCTTGCTATTAAACAAATGCAATTTATGATACCTGATTGTGTAGCTGCACCCAATAATTGATTTGACATGTGCTTGTGGCCATTGTAACAAAAAACGCTGTTTTTTTGAAAAAAACGCGTTTTATTCACGAATTTTGGAGTTGCCGAATGGTTTTGCGTTTAAATCGAGATTTTAAAAAAAAAACGCCGTTTTTTCCGAATTATTCGCGTTTTTTTTACGAATAATTCCCGAATTATTCAAAAATTTTACTTTTAAAAATATATTTTAATCCAATTCTTCCGTATATTTTTATAATTATTAATTTACTTTTTATTTTTTTTTCCGAATTTTTCCGAACTTGATCCCTGCCAAATTGTTCCTGAACCCCGACTTTGTCACTATGCTTGTGGCTGAAGCTCGCTTCTTAGCATATTGGTTTCTTACTATTAATGGCTTGTTATATTTTGCTGTGTCACCATCCCCTGGATCCAGGCACAGGCACAGGCATGCTCGCTAGTCTCATCTTGGTCTTCCTTTAGGGGTGGGGTTGACGACCCTTGGGGGGATACTATCTCTCATGGCTGAGTGGTTCGGGTTGTTGCATTTGCTGTTTTTTTTGGTTCTCTAGCTATTTGTCTTTGCTTTCTCTCTTGGTTTACTATTGGTGAACCTTGTTTTGTATTTCCCGGTTCCTTCGTGTATTACCGATTTTTTTTTTTCAAAAAAAACAAGTTTGACTGATCTAGTTTTTAAAATTTGATTTGCAGCAGGGGAGATGGCTTCCAATGATCCAAAGTTCAGCAGTTCCATAACAGTGAAGACATCTCTGGAAAGAACTGTAAATTTTTAGATCACAGGCGAGAAAAGAAAAAGAGTAAGTAGGAAGAGCTATTAGCATTTAGACACCCCTCCCCATTTTTTGGTGGGTCCGAAACTACTGTACAGAAGGCGGGGAACAGATTGGGGTCCAGATTTTGTTGACGAGGCAATAGGGAATTTGCGGACCTGGGTTGTTCAGTTTCTTGCATATTGATTCAAGGTCAGTTCAGGTCCAAGTATTGTTGTAGACTGTTCTACCTAAGTTGTTTGTACATCATCACTGCAGTAATTGGAAAAAATAAAAAAAAAATAAAAAAAAAGTCTAATTCAGCCTCTATCTTCTCTTTTGAACATTTTCTGTATCGGGGATAATGCAATCTATATGTCTAGAGACTGAAATGTTTGTGACCGGAAAGATCTTTATACCTGTCTCTGGGTTTTGGATTGAATTGATAATGAATGAAGTAGCTACTTTCCCAAGAAGATGGTGAGTTTGGAAGTATACAATTGGGTCAGCAGCGAAAGACATGGATTGACAGTGCTTTGATATTGAAAGGGATGATCAATTGAGTGTAAAGAGGAGAGAAATGATTGGCCATAAGCAAAATATCAGGACTGTCTCCCGTACAAAGTATTGGGTTGGAACCCATAGTTTGACAGTTTCAACCCAGGACAATCCGTTCGGTAGGAACTCCCTTTCTCATATTGCTATGAGATTGACCGCCCATCTAAGATGATGAGCACATCTTCCTAGTTAGTAACGTCTGGTAGATCGCTAATCCGATATCCTTCTCCATGGACTGTTGCTTTACCTAAGAAAGCAATATTGCTATCTCCAATTGGTATGTGGATTGAATCAAACATATAGAGAAAGAGAGAGAGAGGCAAAAGGCAAAAGCACTAAAGAAATATTGGGGCTGTGAGGATATTCCATGGTGATGAAATCTCATGAAGGGCTATTTATAATACCACAATGTGTTGTGGGTTATTTTGCGGGGAGACTTGCAAAGTCAGGCACTTTGCAAGTTTTGTCAATGGAGAATATATGCATTTTCTTTTGAGAACTAGATGCATCAATGATTTTTATCTATTGGGTTGCAATTCCCATAAGACTTTAAATGCGGCAAAATGAATAATTTCAATTCTCATAGAAAATGATTACTTTAAATCTCATGATGGTAAGAATTAATCTTGTTAAAACCTTGACAGAATGACTTAAATTTTTTATGAAACTGTCACGACGAAGTGTAAAGTGCCAAGCTTTATAAGTCTCAGAAAAAGAACGGACTCTAAATGGCAAATGCCAAAGAATTTAATTCACATTCCAAATAGAGATGCCATTTGATTTTGCTTACAAGATGCAGATTTCAATTTAATTTTGTTTCCAATTATGGATTATAATTTCATTTTCTTTCCAACTATAAAGATTGCAATGCATGCATCAAGATTACTCCACCAGGTGGTCCAATTAGTAGTAATATGAGCAGACAACAAGAAGAAAGCAAATAATTCCTGGTATGCCCACTTGTGACTATCGAGTAGTCACAAAATAAGCTTCTATTCTTCAAATCAAACCAAAGTAAGAAACATCTTCTTGTATGATATTCACTTTGGCACAGATATGGGTCATTTTTACCAAACCATGCTACAATCTTGTTACCTTCCCATTAATGAACACAACAGTGGAAGGAGACAATGAGGAAAGGCAAAGCTTATACATATCTTCCAGGATGCCTGAAGCCTCAACAGTGTTGAACCTTCACTAAATCTCGTAATGGGTATTTTAGGTAGGTGAGAAAAACGAATCCAAGTATAAAGGTCATCCAGAAGAGCTATTGCTGCGGATTTTGAGAAATCTCCAATGCTGCAACTCCAAAACAGTCCAAATAATTTTGGGAACTTAGTGAGGATTAAACTCTATCAATGGAATGTGTTGGGAATGTAGACAACCTTTAGCAGATTGCCCGGGGGGGTGGCAGGGGGGGCAACGCTCCCCTGCTAACGGCCCAGATTACGACGAAAATCGATATTTTACGTTTCTGCAGGGGTATTTTTGGCTTTACAGTTTAACCCTAAACATATAGCTGTATGCTTATTTTTTAGGTTTAACGAGTGTGAGAAGTGGCTGTAATTTTTTCGAAGAGAGAAAAAACTGTGTATTCTGTATCTTCAATATAGTGAATTGGTGTGGCTCCCGAGGACGTAGGCACGTTGCCGAACCTCGTATATCCGTGTGTTTTGTCTCTATTTTCTTCTCTGTAATTTTTCTATTTGTTATGTGATTTCTGTGATTCATAGTCTCTCAAGATCCGAAGGGTTTAGGGATTAAACGCGTGGTTTAAATCTCAACAGAATGTGATGTATAATTATGAAATTCACTTGTCCAAATTGATAGCAGATTCTTGGATAACTATGATACACAAAACTCCTCAAGTAATTAAGATAAACACATGTCGTGTCTCTTTTCATCAGATCTTCGGCAACAACTAATGACGCTAAAGATTAGATCGTCCCATTCGCAAAACAACCATTTGCTCCCATATGGTATGAAGAGCTTTTTGAAGCTGGCCATGATGCTAACTGAGAAGAAAATCCATCAGTAACAAGAGTCATATTAACTTGATCTCTTTCTCACAAAGATAATATCTCCTTTAATTAGCAGCTGTTGATGTGGAAGAGATTAGCTAACACGGAAGAGATCAACAGGTTAAGCAGCCCTGTACAGCCCTATCTGTATTCAATCTTGCCGGGCCATCTTAGATGATGAGCACATCTTCCGAATACCTCTTGCACTGGCGGTTCTCATAAAAGAGGACGCTAATCCGATTTTCTTCTCCACGGGCTGTTTCCATTGTTGCTTTAACAATGGAAGCAACATTAACATCATCCATTGGTTTGTGGATTGAATCAACACATTTGAGAAAGAGGGGGAGAAAGGCAAAAAGACGAGCACTAGAGAAATATTGGGAATTGAGGATAACCCATGGTGATGAAATCCCATTTATAAATTATAACACGACATTGTGATGAATGCCAAATGCCAGGAAATGTAATCTACATTCAAAATACAGATTCCCATTTGATTTTGTTTATAAAATTCAGAATGAAGTTTAATTTTGTTTCCAAATATGGATTACAATTTCATTTCTTTCCAACTATAGATTGCAATGCATGCATGAACATTACTCCAACAGGTGAGGTCATTCATTTTATAATGGGTTTTGCATTTACATTGGGGCCCTAGCCATCATAGAATGGCTCACTAACTGAGGGGCTTGGATAGTTCAATAGGTGGGTAAATGCAAGTCTCACCAACCAAAACTGAGACTTACATTCACGTGAAAAATGGGAGGGGCTAGAAATCTCACTATGGTTCAAATTTTTTTATTTTGGAAGGTAAGCTTGGGTTAGGCGGACCCCGACCAGATATATTGATAGAAAAATAGGATTATAATCTAAGATACATCTTACCAGACTAATCTTAATTATAGATCGAAGATCTCCAGGAATGTCTCTTGAATAGAAAACAATACCATCTTGAGCATTACAAAATTTTGCTAGCCAATCTACCGTTATATTAGTTTCTCACCGAACATGCAAAATAGAATAAGAGTCAAATCTCACTATCAGATGAGTTGTTGCACGAAACTGTTTGCGCCATCGCCATGGGTGCGCAGCTAAGCCATTTAGGCAATCAGCTAGCCATTTTGAATCAGTATACATCAATATGCGAGAGATTCCTTTCTCAATGGCCATTTGGAGACCATGCATTAGAGTAGACAATTCAAGAGTCCATTGGAGCCGAATCACAACCAGAAGCAAAGGCACAAATGACGTCATCCAGGTGGTTTCGGATAATGCCACCTAAACCAGCAATAGAGCCCCGTAAAGATCCGTCAAGAGTTACAAACAGCATGCCCAGGTAGAGGCGGCGTCCACGAGCAAAGCTTACCAACATTACTAATGTTGTAGAACACACCCTTCAGTCCCAGCAAGAAAATAAAATTTTGTTCCTCGGGTTGTCCTCCAATGAGGGGGTCAGATAAGCGAAACGACTAAGGGCGTCACTCTTGATTTGCTCAATGATTGCATTTGAGTATTTGAATTGGTTTCGAAATATCCAAGTTTCTCCCATGCCAAATATGGTAAATAGATGCATTGAATGCCACTTTCTTCATGCTATGATACAAATTGTCTTACCCATATCTTGCATTCAAGTTCAAAGAACAAATATATTGCTAAATCAAGATGGGCACTTAAAGTCTGACATTTGTAAAGTACCAAAATTAAGTCTGGGCAAAAAAAATGATCCTATGGTCATGTTCTTTTATGGGAATTGGAGGGGAGAATTTGAATTAGGAATTGTCATTTTTATATTCCCGGGATTGTAATTACTGTGAGACTTTAGAAGTATAAAATTAGGGATTTAAAAAATGGAGGGACTTGAAGTCTCGTGTTGGTAGAAATTTTATTGGACAGTGATTAACACACCCCACATTAGAATAGGTAGTCTAATGTCATGGTCACGTGTCCCTTTTAACACTCTTTTAACTATGGTTAAGCTAAAGAAAATTAAAGTAAATAATTTGGTTTTTTGCTTTTTAAAAATCAAGCTTAGATTGCTTAACTATAGGAGTGGGTAAATCTTTAACTAAAGATTGATGTGTGGTAAAAAATGGGCAAACCAATGAAGATTGAACATTAGAATTGGTAGTCTACTCAAGGTAACAATGAAAGTAAGTTAAGTATTTCCAAATTTTATTTTATTAAGATGTTGCACTAGTCTCAAGACTTGCAAAGTCCCAAGATTTGTATGTCTCAGCAAAGGACACTAATAGGAAAGTAAAAATATAAAGCTAAACTCTAACCAAAAAATATATATATATATATATATATATATATAAAGCAAAACAGATGAAATCCAGGTAAACTGCAGCACCTGCCATGCATCTAGGCCAAGTCAAACATACTAGAAACCCATGAAAAGTGAAAATGACATATCGAACTCACCTCTATAGGAGATCTTTTTATGTTTTTTGTTCGTTTCTTTTTTAATTGAGTTTAAGGTCTTGTAAACTCTTTTATTTTATTTTTTTTACCTTGTAGCTCTCTTCTGATTATTATATTCTCATGATTATCACGCAAAAAAGAAGAAAAGAAAACTCACCTCTATATATAAATCACATAAAAGTCAAACTCAAAACATACTCTTACATTAGAAATGAACCCCACCAAAACTAATAGAACATCAATAACAAAACCAACACACAAAATTCAGCCTTTAACTTCAGGAGCTTTCCATCCAGTCAAACAAACTAGGAACCCGACAAAAAGTGAAAAGCCCAAATCAAACCCATCTCTGCAAATTGTACAAAATCAATTGAGAAAACAATTTTCTGTTACTTGAAACTCAGTATTTTTCGTTGCAAACTGTAGTTCTATGCTCAAAGAGCTACCATTCTTATATTACTATGAGATTGACGACCCATCCTAGATGATGAGCATATCATCCGAGTAACGTCTGGTAGATCGCTAATCCGATATGCTTCTCCATGGATCAATATTTCTGACGAAGCTTTAACGGTGGAAGCAACATTACCATCAGCCATTGGCTTGTGGATTGAATCAACATATACGAGAAAGATGGAGAGGAAGGCAAAAGACCAAAGCACTAAAGAAATAAAGGGGACGTGAGAGTATCCTATGGTGAAGAAATCCCATGAAACCCATTTATAATAACACAATGTATTGAATACCAAATGTCACATAATTTAATCTACATTCCAAATACAGATGACCATTTGATTTTGCTTACAAGATATAGATTGCGTTTTATATTTGTTTCCAAATATGGATTGCAATTTCATTTTCTTTCCAACTATGTAGATTGCAATGGATGTATGAACATTACTCCCCAGGTGAAGTCATTCATAATATAATGGGCTTTGCATTTACAATTGGGCCCTAATCATCATATCGTGGCTCACCAACTAAGTGGCTTGGATAGTTCAATAGGTGGGTCTAGTTCTATGTTGGGGCATAGCCAAATTTCAGATATAATCAAAGGGCCCATCAACTGAATTCTCAAGATCAAGTGTGAGGACTGAGGATTGAGCTGCATCCCCTTGAGAAATACATCCTTCTTAGGTACATGCTATTGGAAGGTCCTTGAGATATACATAACTCCGCCAATCCGAAAGACCATCTAATGGTTTAGATTAAAGGAGTATGTTGCAGGTTGGATCACAAATCAAAATTCTCACCTTATGTTATAAAAATACTACGTGACCCATGGCAAATGTCTATCCTGGTTGGATGGCCTTATGTTTCTGATCAGCCTGGAAATTGGCCATGCACCTGACACTCCCTCCCCTTAATTACAATTAATAGGTGTTTTTTTGTTGACCCAAAAAACAACACGTGTGCGTGTGCGTGCATATATATATATATATATATATATATATATATTATTGAAATGCATGATGCAGACAACATTACGCGCGCACACATCTATAATATATATAATTTTTTTTTTTCTATTTGAAGATTTGTTCACAAAATAACTAATATTTCATATATTTTTATTAGACGCTAATATTTTGATTTTATCAAATATTTGTATTTTGTGTTTGCCTATTTTAGCAATATATTTTTTTTTCACTAATAATCTAAAAGTGAGACCTACTATTACTTAATGTATTAGTAAATTTCATAGTTACCAAAGCAAGAAGCGAAAATAAGAAGAAAAGAGAAAGCAAGTCACATAAAATTTTTAGGAAACGAAAAATGAGATATATGCTCCTCATTCCTATTACTTTTCATATACATAACCTTTTTTGACACTCAATGGGATGTGATAAAAGCGAGTTTCTTAAGAAGTGAGTCTAAGAAACGAGCTTCCTAAAACATGATCAACCCACTTTGAACGTAGCTTCCTGTAATTATGATAAATTTTACTAGAGTACATTTCGATTTGTAGGATTTCCAGAAAAGTCTATTGTTCCTTTTGAAAAAGCATTGAAGCTAAAGTTTGAAGAAAATCCACCGAAGACAACAGTCATATTAAATTGAGATAAGGAGTGACCAATCATGAAACAAAAATATTTTCCTTCAAATATCATATTCAGCAATACTGCAGCACTCCCATTTAGACCCGGTCTAACAAACTAGAAACCCATGAAAAAGTGTAAACCCCATAGCAAACTCATCTCTAGACTTTACAAATCACATGAAGTCTATTATAGCTCAACAAATATCAAAGAAATAAGAAAGAGAATGCAAACAATCAAACAAAGGAGACAACAATATACATGGTTCGGTAAGATGCCTACATCCACGAGTGAAATTGGCAAGAAATCTACTAGAACAAGGGAGATTATAGTTGAAAACAAGCTCTCTTAAGTCTATAAATCGCAGTCCTAAGAAATCCCTTATATACCTAGAGTTATAACATAATAGACAAAACGGGTCAAAATATCCAAAACTAATCGGGTCAAAATACTCAATGGGGAGGAAACCCCGCATATTGCCTATTAATCGGGTCACATCAGGTCGACAACGAATTGTCAAGAATTCGAGTAAAATTCATGATAACTTTCCAACAATTTTAACTGAATTTAAGCCATACACAACAAAATCAATTAAGAAAACAACTTTCCTTTGTTCAAGCTCGGCAAAATGTACTCCATTAGAAAAAAATGATAGAAAATTAATACCAAAACCATTAACTACCATAAAAGCACAAACTTAATTTGCCTTTTTTGGGCAAGCACGACAGAATTCCACAATTCATATATGTTTCTTTAAGAATTTTTATTTTTAAAAAGGTAAAAAAATCTTAAACTGGAATTCACATTAAACCATCTATAAGAAAAGCTAATAAGCCCTAATTTTGGATATTTTCAGGGCAGAACAAGGAATTGCATGTCTCAAGAAGAGTAATGGATTTTGGGGTTGGGGGCTAGAATTTTTTTTTCTCGGGTAATAGGTCTATGGTTATAAATTTAATATATTTTTAATTTTTTATATTTTATATATATATAATTGAAGGGACCAATTTTCTCACATAATCAACAATTAGATCCTAATTTGGGGGTTATTATATACAAAAATTAGATGATTTTTGAAATTATACCTACACAAAAGAAAACTTTCAAAATTTTAGGAGGTCATGTCCCCTCCCACCCCCTATGCCTGGGTGATCAAGGTCAAGGTTTGAAAATTCAAAATTTGCAGAGCTTTCGATCAGTGTGCCTAATCGAAATCCCGAAAACTTACGGGATCTTGGCGAAATTTCGAAATCCAAAATATTAATATTTATTAATTATATATATAGACCAAGACACCCATGGGAGAAGATCTGCAGAGTCATACTAACCATATTTAGTTACTGCCATATATATGTTTTCTGTTTTTGTATCAATCAATCCAATGATATAAGGGATTCTCAGTCTGTAATATTCTATAAAACTGACCACCTCAATACAAGAAAATCATCTTCTGCTCAAGACCTATTATGGTATCAGAGCAAGGTTCCGTTCAGACCTTGGGTTAAGTTTTTTTTTTTTTCCAACTCTTCTTGTTTCCGGTTTACTCCTCTTCATCATGGCTACCGACTCTTCTTCCTCCATACCTTCATCTGGATCGACCCCTACTCTAATACCCTCTCTTACCCTCCCTAACATTGCAACTCTTGTCTCAATCAAACTCACTGAAACAAATTTTCTTCTATGGCAAAGTCCGATTAAACCATTTCTCTTGGTCCAAAATTATTGGCGATTTATAGATAGAACTTACCCATGTCCTCCTCCATTTTTCACTTCTCCTGATTCTTCAGACACACCAAACCCTGCCTATATTACCTGGTTCCAAACGGATCAGACCCTCATTAGTCTCATCAATGCAACCTTATCTGAACCTGTTCTCTCTCAAGTTGTTGGTCTGTCCAAATCTCACGATATATGGCAGTGCCTTCAACAAAACTTCTCTCAACACTCACTGGCCAATGCCACCCATCTTCGGTTCCAACTTCTTTCCATCACTAAAGGATCCAAAAGTATCTCTGAATATCTCCAAAATGCAAAATCCATCTCAGATGCACTAGTAGCCATCAACCAACCTGTTTCCAATGCAGATCTTGTTACCTCTGTGCTTCGAGGTCTAGGCCCTGACTATACAATGCTTGTCACAGCCATTCTCAACTTCCCACCCTTGCCTGCCTTCTCTGATCTGCGGGCTCGTATCCTCTCATTTGATTCCCAGAATGCCCATCCACAAGTCCCCAACAGCCCTTCTACCACTGCTCTTCTCACCTCTCGCAGCAATTCCAATCATCATCGAGGAGGCCATTCCTTCTATAATAATTGCGGTGGTCGTCAAGGCCGTGGAGGTCGTGGGTTTTCATCAGACTCCTCTAACTCTCCCTACAATCATTTCTATAACTTTCATAGAGGAGGCAGGGGTTATCGTGGTCGCAGTCGCAATACCTATCAACAAGGCAGCCTCGGACCTTCACCAAATTCTACACCTCAATGCCAAATCTGTAGCAAATTTGGTCACTCGGCAGCCACCTGTTATAGTCGCTATCGCAACCATAACAATGATGAGGACATCTCTGTCCCCTTTGCTGGACTCCAAATAGCATCCCAAATTGACCCAAACTGGTACCCAGATTCAGGCGCAACAAATCACATGACTGGTGATGCTCGTTCAATGACCAACAGATCTGACTATGCTGGTTCAGATCATGTCCAACTGGGTAATGGTGATTCTCTCCCTATCGCCCAAACTGGTAAACTTTCCCTTTCCGCTGGTCAAAGTTCATATCCCCTATCTAATGTTCTTCATGTCCCAAATCTTCGCAAAAATCTTCTCTCTGTGGCACAATTTACCCAAGAAAATTCTGCAAGTTTTACATTTTATCCTTTTGGATTTACTATTTGTGACTTACAGTCAGGTTCTCTTCTCTTTCAGGGCTGATGTGAAGATGGTTTGTATCCCATCAAACCAAGTCACTCTCCTTATGCTTTCTCTGCCTCCACTCAATCTTCTACCTTGTGGCATCATCGTCTCGGCCACCCATCAGCGCGTGTTCTTCAGCTTTTATCTCGCAAAAATTGTTTAGGTTCATTTTCTTTTAGTAAATCACATTTTTGTAAGGATTGTGCTTTAGGCAAGTCCACCCGGTTACCTTTTTCTAATAAAGAACATCGTTCCACCGAACCATTTACTTTAATTCACTCAGATGTTTGGATGTCTCCTATTTCTTCTGTCTCTGGATATCGCTATTATGTGCTCTTTACTGATGATTCCACTCGCTACTCTTGGATCTTTCCAATGAAAAACAAATCTGAAGTTTTCTCTCACTTTGTAACTCTCTTAAATTTGATTGAAAATCAATTCTCTACCATGCAAAGTGATGGGGGTCGCGAATATGCCAACAATTCTTTTCACCAATTATGTGCGACCAAAGGCATTCACCATAGGTTCTCTTGCCCCTATACCCCTCAATAGAACGGTCTTGCTGAACGCAAGCACCGTCACATCTCTGAAATGGGTCGAACCCTCATGATTTCGGCATCTCTACCCCTTAATCTTTGGGTTGAAGCTCTTTGTACTGCTGTCTACCTGATCAATCGCCTCCCCACCTCACTCTTACAATGGGTTTCCCCCTTTGAGTCCCTTTTTGGCACTCCACCCGACTATACGACCTTACTCGCCTTTGGGTGTGCCTGTTACCCCTATCTTGGTGATTATGTGGCTAACAAACTAATACCTCGCTCTATTCCTTGTGTCTTTGTTGGCTACAGCTCCCAGCATAAAGGATTTCACTACCTCGACCCCTCTACTGGTCGGTTATACATCTCACGGCATGTCAGATTTGATAAAACAACATTTCCATATGCTTCCATTCGGGCTTCCCCACCCTCCATATCCTCACCAAATCCTTCGGCCATGGTGTTTATTCCCATCGTGACTTCCTCACCAACACCAGTTCCATCTCCACCTAGTTCGGCTTCATCCCCAACTGTTGAACCTACCCTTGTAGCCTTGCCACCACTTCCACCTCCAATACCACTATTGCCCCAGCCTTCATCTTTTTCCCCAGTGCAGCAAATAACACATCCTCCCTCTCCCTTATCAGTACCATCCCCTACTCTACCTCCAACTATAACTGAGCCTTCCCCCTGTTTGAACACAACTACTCCCATTGTCCCCACCAACCATCATCCAATGACAACCCGTGCCAAAGCTGGTATCTCCAAACCTAAGCCACGTGCAGATTTTGCATGTCATCCGTCATCCCATTCCACTTGCCCTTTCCACACATCTCACTAGTGAGACCGAACCCAGCTGCTACACTCAAGCAATAAAATCTGCTCATTGGAGACAGGCCATGAATGAAGAGTTTAATGCTTTGCTCAAGAATTCCACTTGGTCTCTTGTACCTCCCCATTCCTCTCACAACACAGTTGGTTGCAAGTGGGTTTTTAAGATTAAACGTCACTCTGATGGAACTCTTGAGTGTTATAAAGCCCGTCTTGTCGCCAAAGGTTTTCACCAACAAGTTGGTATTGACTACGAGGAGACTTTTAGCCCGGTGGTGAAACCCACCACTATCCGCACTATTCTAAGCCTTGCCACAACATTTGCATGGCCTACTCATCAACTGGACGTCAAAAATGCATTCCTTCATGGAATGCTCTTAGAAGAGGTCTTTATGGCACAACACCGGGATTCACTGATCCTACTCGTCCACACCATGTTTGTAAGCTCCATAAGGCTATCTATGGCCTTAAACAGGCCCCAAGAGCGTGGTTTCAGCGCTTCAATTCATTTCTCCTATCATACGGGTTTCAACAAAGTGCTGCAGATTCTTCAATGTTCATTTACCGGCGGGACAATCATATTATGGTTCTTCTACTTTATGTGGATGATATTGTCCTCACAGGAATCATCATTCCCTTCTTCGTTCCTTCATTCACACTCTTGGACGAGAATTTGAGGTCAAGGACTTAGGAGATCTGCACTATTTCTTGGGCCTCGAGGTAGCCCGTCTACCTAATGGACTCCATTTATCTCAGAACAAATATACATTGGATGTCCTACGCTGCTTTGATATGCTTCATTGCAAACCATGTTCGACTCCACTTGCTGCCCGCACCTACCTCTCTACTACAGATGGCACCCCAATGACTGATTCTACTCCCTTTCGGCATCTTTTAGGTACCTTACAGTACCTTACATTGACAAGGCCTAATATTGCTTTTGCTGTCCATCATCTTGCACAATTCATGAGCCGCCCAACTGATGCTCATCTCACTACTGTCAAGCGTATACTTCGGTATTTGAAAGGCTCCATCAGATAAGGGTTAACTCTCTCCCACTCTTCTCAACCCCTTCAACTTGTGGCTTACTCCGACGCGGATTGGGCTGGCTGCCCGGACAGTCGCCGCTCTACTACTGGCTACTGTGTCTTCTTGGGTCCAAATCTCATATCATGGTGTGCTAAAAAGCAACCCACTGTCTCCAAGTCCAGCACGGAGGCTGAATACCGCGCCTTAGCATATGCTTGCGCCGACACCATTTGGATTTCTCATTTTCTCCGCGACCTTGGCATCTCTATCGCTGATAAAACAGTCATGTATTGTGACAATCTCAGTGCAACATATATGGCTGCCAACCCGATTTTTCATGCCCGCACCAAGCATATTGAACTTGACTACCATTTCGTTCGGGAACGTGTTGCTTCTGGATCTCATCGTGTTGTTTTTGTTTCTTCTGAGCATCAGTTGGCCGACATCTTCACTAAATCATTGCCTCGTCCACGGTTCTCCAATCTCAGTTCCAAACTCGTCACTGCGTTGCCAAGTTTGCGGGGGAGTATTGACCAAGACACCCATGGGAGAAGATCTGCAGAGTCATACTAACCATATTTAGTTACTGCCATATATATGTTTTCTGTTTTTGTATCAATCAATCCCATGATATAAGGGATTCTCAGTCTGTAATATTCTATAAAACTGACCACCTCAATACAAGAAAATCATCTTCTGCTCAAGCCCTATTAATATATATATTATTAAATAAATTTCACGAAATTTCAATAAAAATATCAAAATATTTCATAATCTTAATAAAAAAAAAGAACATATTTAAAAATAAATTTTTGAAATATCACGCAAATTCTGAAATCTGATATTTGATCCGAAATTTTCAAAATTTTGGCCTAAATTTGTTTTTCCAAAATCCACTCTGTATCGATCTTGTTGGGGTAGGATGAAACTGGAATTTCATGAAATTTCACAAATTTTCAAATTTAAAACCTTGATCAAGGCTTGTATGAGTTGCGTACAACCATGGAAACTAGTGTGAACCATAATCGCTCTTCTCATTTGCTAGACCCCTATAATTTCATACAGATCTAAGTTTAACAAAGATGGCTTAGGATTAGTATTCTAAGGGTACTTTTGTACTTTTCAAAACAAATTCATTAGAAATTAGTTTTTCTTTAAATTTTTTTTAATTTTTTTATAACACTAATTACTAACACTTTTCAAAACCATTTGGGAGTTCCATCACCTCTTGGCTCCGCACCTCAAGTGTTTATGGTGACATGTCCGATCAGCAGCCGTCAGTCATACAACGTGGATCAAGGATTCAAGGTGGATAGACATTAGGCATAGTATGTAGCACCGAAAAAGCCCCCCCACTACCTATATTTTAGGCCCTAGGGGTAGGTCTAGGTCTAGGTCCAGGTTCAATTTATTTGACCTATATTTATATAGGCCTAGGGCTTGGCTCATTAAATTTTTACCTAAATGTCAAAATTAACCTTATGTTTATCTTATTCCTTCTTTATTATTATAAAAAGAATGGTCCAATTAAAAACATTAATTGAATTATCATAATAAATAAATTACCTCGCTAGGTCCCTCTTTGGCTATTTCCACTCTTTCTCTCACTACTCACAAACACATATACATATGTTATTAGGGGTTGAGCCATGATTTTCATACAAGGGGCTAACAATGGGATGTGGGGTGTAGCCCACCAAATATTTTTGAGGGCCAAGCTCATGGGCCATCTCATCTGTTTGTAAATTATATATATATATATATATATATATATATATATATATATATATATATATATATATATATATTATTTACAAACAGACGACTCATATATATATAATAAGTGGGGATAGCTGCTCTTCTTGCCTATGATTATGTCATCCTAAATTAAATAATATAATTAAAACTTTGTTTTTTCTATTAAAAAAAAAACATTGAGCAACTCCTTCCTCGGCTATGCTTATGCCCTCTAAATTAAATAATACAAGTATAAATTTAGATTTTTTTTTTTTGTAATGATTAATTGACATTACATTCAGATAGGTAGTCGAATGCCTTTCCATTTTGTCCTCCTTTAACTGTGGTTAAGCTTAATCAATTTAATAGTTATATTATTTGTAAGCAATCAATTTTTATACCCTATCCTTACTATGGTTAAGCCCATTAATCATGGTTACCCCCAGCTGAGTCCAGTCAAACCTTAGGTAAATCCTGGTCAAACCCTGGTCAAACCTTAGTCAAGCCCAAAGCCTAACCTTAGGACAAACCCTAACCCTAGGTCCTGGTCAAACCCCAGTCAAGCCTTATGCCTAACCCTAGGACAAACCCTAACCCTAGGTAGACCCTGGTCAAACCCTAGTCAAGCCCTAAGCCTAACCCTAGGACAAACCCTAACCCTAGGTAACCCCAGTCAAACCTTGGTCAAACTCTAGTCAAGCCCTAAGCCTAACCCTAGGTAAACCATGGTTAAACCCTTGCCCTAACCCTAGGATCCACCCAAAGCCCACTCAATGCCCAAAACCGAAAGCCCAGAACCTCTGTGTCACTGTGTGCCCAAATAGGGGCCCATAATACCTTAGGGACCGTTGGTGTGGGGCCCACAATTCAAAATTTCAATAATATCGGTAAAAAATTTACCACTATTATAAAAAAATGGCAATGTTACAGTGTCTTTCGGCTTAAACGTGTGGGGGTTTAGCCAAATTTTGGCAAAAACCCTAAATGACGGTAATTATATCACCGTCATTCCTATATTGCATTAAGCTGGGAATTGTGGTAATATGATTACCGCCATTACCTGAGTTTCGATCTGCAGCGTACAACACCCCTCCTGGCCACCTTGGCTCACTTCCAACTTGTCCCCCACGCCTTGGGTATCCCCTAATCACCCTTAAGGCCTTCCCTTCTCCATTTAAACCCACCGCCTCCATGGGTTCAAGGACTCCATTCTAAAAACTCTCATACCAAAGCCCTGTAGGATTTCGGCCAGCTCATCTCCTCTCTTCCCAGCATCTGTCTCCACCTCGAAGTGATCCCCAGGAGTTGCTCCAGCACCACTACCCTGCTACCACTCCCCTCAGCGGTGTACCAACTCCAAAACATGGAGTTTTGCATAGGGTAGGACCCCCTATCCCGTTCTTTTACTTTCATAAGCATTGTAAGGCCCTCGGTCCTACTCCATGGGCCATTTTGTTCCCTTTTGCTGCTTTCATATTGTTGCACAACCAAAGATAGGACCCCTTGCTTTCTTCATAGGCATAGGGGATCCCCTTGAGGCCTAACTTGGGTACAAACCCCCCATACGTGCATGACATCTCCCCTCAGGCTTTAGGGGACCCTCAATCCATGAGGGATCTCCTAGAAGTCCACTAGTGTAGCCCCCAACAGAGGAATATTGATTTATGAAAATTTCAGGGAATGGCGGTAGAATAACTACCGCTATTCTTAGCCCTCCACTTCGCAACCTCTGAAACTATAGTTAGGTTAGGCCCTTCTCCAATCCAGGGCCATGGTTAGACTCTCCTGACCTTACTCTATTTGGCTTGGTCTTTCCAGGCCTAACACTTGACCTTAACCATGGTTAATAGGGTTTCAAACCTAAGTTAACATAATGGCAGTAGTCCATCTACCACCATTACAGTCATCCAAGCAAGGGGTATTCAGCTCATTATGGGGCCCACCATAGACCTCCTCCTGGGCCCGCCAAAGGTCCAAGGTCTTTCCTGCACTTTCCTCTTCACCCCTGTAGGTTTAAAACCCTGTGGGGTCATCCCTAACTCGAGTTATAACCTTAGAAACTAGGGTTAAAAATGTTACTGTAATGGCGGTAATCCCATTACTGTCATTACTGAATTTTTAATTTTTGGGCTTTGCACAGGGCCCAGACCTAGTAGGAGGACATTGCAGGCCCTGCTATACCCGTTGGGCCTAATCCTGACCAGACTCCTACCTTAACCATGGTTAACCCGACCCTTGGTTAACATTTAAACATGGTTAAGCAATCTTTAACCCTTGAACAATTCTGGAAAAATACTTAGAAAATCAAAATATTCTGAGGTGCCCAAAAATATCCCGCTTTGACTATTTTACCATGATTAGCAACCCTAACTATGATAACTTACTCATTTAACCATTGTTAAATATTCCCTTAACCCATGAAAAATTTGGAAAAAATCCCAAAAAATTCAAAAAATATAAAAAGACCAAAAATACTATTTATGGATCTTTTTATCATGGTTAGAACCCCTAACTATGGTTAACCATTATTTTAATCCCGGTTAACAACTCTAACCATTTGTTAAAACCCTTTTGGCCTACTGGGTCTAATCCCTTGACCTATCAGGTCCAATCTCAGCCTATCAGGCTTGACCATACCTCTCTTAACTGTGATTAGAAATCCTAACCATGGTTAGTTAACCTCGATTAGCAACCTTAACCTTGGTCAAATTTTGTCTTAGCCTGCCGAGTTTCTCTCTTGGTCTACTGGGTCCTAGTCTACCGGACTAACCCTTGGCCTACTAAGCTCATACCATCCACTTGACCAACCCCGATCAACTCAACCCTAGTCTGCCAGACTAGTCCGTTAGCCACCCTTGGTGCACACATACACACCCCCTAGTCTTGGCATGGACTCATGTGACAGAATTACGCTCGGTCTGATCTCACCCTAATGTGAGTACGTAAGCAACCCAACCCGAATTCGATCCTAGTTTAGCTTTTCTTTTTTAGATTAGTATTACTTTAAACACTTAGGCATTTTAGCAAACTTTAATATTAATTGGCTTAAACTTAGGGAGTAGGGAACTATTGTAAAATGGAAGTCTCGAGGTGCCTAACACCTTCCCCGGACTTAACCAAACCTCTTACCCTAATCTCAATCTCAGGCCAAGCCCTTATCCAAATCCTGGGGACTTATCCCTTCTGAATGAGTAGGTGACAACTCTAATCTTGTGAGATTATTTAGGGTTTCAAGACCCCTGCTCACATTATTTTTTTCTAAAAACTAAGTTTAAGTGGATGAGCCTTAGGGGTGAGTGAATCTTAACAATTAATATCTACTGTTAAAAGGGTGACATGGACCATTAAGACCGACATTTGGCCAAACATTTTTCTTTATTTTATTCAAAAGTTCAGCGTCCACTTGCAATGCCCCTGCTCCCAAAAATACGTTGACTCCATTGATATTATCAAAAAAAAAAAATCCTAAAATTGAAGCCGCCCCTCGATCTCATGGCTTTGCCCCTATATAATATTTTTGGAAGGTTATGTTATGACCTAGGGAATTCTAGCCTTCTTGAACTAGACCATTACAAGTAAGGATTGAGCTTAAATAGAACTTGGCCCGCCCCATCCCAGCCCATTGACAGTTCTAATTGTTGGGCTGCAAGCTGAGAATCCATGTATAGGGCTGTATTCGAGTCGGGCTTGGCTTGAAAGGGTTTGTTTTAGGTTTGAAGCCTGGCTTGGCCTGAAATCAAGCTTGAAAGCTCAGCCCGAAGCTCGGCCCGAATTAAAAAACCTGGCTCGAAGCTCAGTTCGGCCTGAATTGATTCAAGCTCGAGCTGGGCTTGGTTTGGCTCGTGCTTGGCTTGAATACTTATTTAAAAAACAAAAATTTAAAAACAATATTTTATATTATTTATATATATAATAATGATATATATAATAATATTTTTATTTTTTTAATAATATTCGAGTCGAGCCGAGCTCGGACTGAATCGAGCCTCAATCGAGCAGGGCTTCGAGCTAGGCCGAATAAACAGGGGTTGGCCCGAGCTTGGTTTGATTGGATTTTCAAGCTTTTTTTTTAAGTTTAGCTTGGCCCGATCAAGCCTAAAATTCGAGTCGATCTTGGGCCGAGCCGAGCACAAACGGGCTGATCGGGCTTTGTGCAACCCTATCCATGCATACGTGATACTGCTATGGAAATGACAAAATCTAAGGGTATAGACATCTCTGATTGAACTGGTTTTTGCCATGTGTTACGAAATGAAATGAGGACTTGCACATTTAGTCTTTTTGTCTTTATTAAAAGAGAGTACAATGTGCTGCGGTTAATGCTTAAAGGGCGAAGCTCCGTCAAAACAATTTCCTACGACTCATATTTGAACTCACATATACCTTATTTGTCATTATAAAGACTTCACGCCCTCAGATAATGGATTTGTCTGTGAATTCAGGCTGGGCCGATTTCGGTGGACTGGCCTAAGCCCACAAAACTTCAATCCAACCTATCTTTAACATGGATTTGGTCGGACGGCCCAAGGGCCAGCCTGGCCCACTGTGCAGCCCTAGAGGATATCCCATGGTGACGAAATCCCATGGAGGCCAATAAAAGGGAAATGGAAAACAGACCCCAGGATCAGCTTAGAAGCTGACCCTGGGATTCAATTGGTACACGCCTCCTTTTTACCATCTATCAACCGTGGTAAGGATTTACTCACCCCTAGGGTTAAGCAATCTAACCATGGTTTGAAAAAAAAAGAAACAAAATTTTAATTCTATTAAGTTTAACCATGGTTAAAATGTGTTAAAAGGGACACGTGGACACTGCGGTCATGAATGCCAGGAAATAAAATTCCAAATATAGATGGCCATTTAATTTTACTTACAACATACAGAATTCAGTTTTATATTGTTATCAAATACAGATTGCAGGTTAATTTTCTTTCCTAACTTTTCCTAACTATAGATTGAATGCATGCATGAACATCACTCCACCAGGTGAGGTCTCCAACCTACCTCATGTAGAACTTAAAAGACTTTCAGATTCATTATGTAACGAGTAAGAAGCCCCTACCATGTGCCGATGATGATAAATGAATTTTTTTTGAATAATAACATAAAAAGTGATAGTTACTTTTTATTGATTACAGTCTATAATTTCCTGAACAATATCTTACATGAAGACATAAGTAGTAAGAGAGAAAAACTAGAATATAATCATTTAATCAGGAAAATAAGAAGAAAATTTAGCTTGAGGTTGGGTTGGTCTAATTAAGTACACCCTCATCTCCCAATATTTGAAATGCAGCAGAAAAAAAAAAAAAAATTCTCAAGAGGGTATGGGCAGCCACTTCCATTCTCATACTGCTATGAGATTGACGACCCATCTTAGAAGATGAGCACATCTTCTAAGCAATGTCTGGTAGATCGCTAATCCGATATGCTTCTCCATGGACCGTTTCCAATGTCGCTTTAATGATGGAAGCAACATTACCATCACATCATTCACTGGTTTTGTTTGTTGGACTGAATCAAATATTCCAGAAAATGGGAGATAAAGGTAGAAGACAAAAACACTAGAGAATAATGGTGACTTGAGGATGAAGGCTTATTTATAATACCACAATGTGTTAAATGCCAAATGCCTGAGAAATTAATTTACATTCCAAATATTGATTGCCATTTGATTTTGCTTGCGATATACAGATTGTTGTTTAATTTGGTTTCCAAATATGGATTAATTTCATTTTCTTTCCAACTATAGATTGCAATCCATATTTGGAAACTAACAGGCTTTCTAATTAATTCTACAATGGACTTTGTATTTGCATTTGGGCCTTAGCTATCAAGTCATGGATAGGGGTGTCAACGGGCAAAGTTGAGGCTGGGCGGGGCCGGATCGCTTATTAATCGGGCCTAATTGGGTGGCCGAATCATCCCATCTAAAAAACCATGTGCAAAATTTTAGGAATTTCGGAAATTTGATTTTTTATAGTTTTTTAAAATTTATTTTTTATTAAAATTTTAAAATATTCCGAAATTTCGTGAAATTTATATATTTATTTAAAAATTAATAATAATATTTATATAAATATATTAAATTTTAGTAAATATTATTTTTTAACATATGTATTTTTATTTAAATATATATTTAATAAAAATATTAAGAAAAAAAGGAATTTGAAATCCTGACGAGATAATCGAAATTTTCAAAGTTTTGGTTCAGGTTGGGCTGAAATCACCAATAATATCAGGATTTTAAACCTTGTAGACAACAGTGCATATGCATCACTCGTACATATGTTACCCACGTTCACGGTATCAAGAAGAGAGATCTTAGAGAATGCAGCAACCCATCTTAGATGATGAGCATACCCTGTGCCAGAGTCCATCAAAATCCCCTTTTTTGCTCTGAGATTGACGACCCATATTAGATGATGGGTACATCTTCCATATAACATCTGATAGGTCGTTAATCCAATTTAAAACTCCATGAGACTTGTTTACATCAAAATCTTACGCCCCGAATGGACGGGTAAGATTATGACACATGGTGAACTTTTTATCAATCAACATATGATCAAAATCATTACTGAAAAAATATACTCTAACTTCAGTCATGAATTTCGACCAATGACAAAAAGTAATCCAAAAAATTTCAGCCATGAATTTCGGCCAGTGGCCGAAGTCAACTTCGGTCATGATTGGTCAACCTCGGAGCATGTGGCAGTCATCGAACGTCAAATACGTGGGACACGTGGCGGTCATCAAAAGTCAAGTACGTGGGACATGTGGTAGTAATTGATGGAAAAATACATAGGACAGATGACAGTCATCAAGGTTGAGATCATGGCTATGTGGAAGTTATAACTGTCAAACATGAGACACATGGCAGAAGACATATAACAGAATTAGTAGATGAGAACTATCAATAGAGCTCACACGTGAAAAAAGAAGATAAGGACGGATGAAGGCTTCATCAAGTAACAGTTACTCTCAAAGACACTTGGCAAAATCAGATAGTATTAATACATAAAATTGGTGGGAACTGATAACAATGAGAAATTTAGAGAAATTTTGTAGTTGATTTATTCCTTTACCCTCAATAGGGTTTATATAGAGTTGTACAAGAGAATACATAAATAGAAAATTCATACAAAATGAAAGATTACAAGAGAGAATAATATTGCTTTACAAGAGGAAAGTAGCAGAATAAAATATTCTGCTACTATAGTTATCACTCCCCCCCCCCCCCCCCCCCTCAAACTGATGCGGTGGATCAACCAGCAACAGTTTGCGAATAAGGAAAGAATGTCTAGCAATCGTCATAGCCTTTGTAAGGATGTCTGCAATCTGATCCTGAGATGCCACATGTGGAAGAGATATGATCCCAGATTGAAATTTCTCACGAATGAAGTGACAGTCAACCTCTATGTGTTTCGTCCTCTCATGAAAGACGGGATTAAAGGCAATCTGGACAGCACTAGTATTATCCACGTGAAGTGGCGTAGAGCTAGTAAAGTGAATGCCAAAATCAGAAAATAAACCTCGAAGCCACACAATCTCATTACACGCAGAAGACATAGCTCTATACTCAGCCTCTGTGCTAGACTTGGAAACTGTGAGTTGTTTCTTGCATTTCCAGGAGATAAGTGAGGTGCCAAGAAACATGCAATAATCGGTAGTGGAACGACGAGTAAGAGAACACTCTGCCCAATCGGCATCAGCATAGCCAACAAGCTCAAGGGGAGATGTGGACGAGAAGAATAAGGACCGATCTAAGGTCCCTCTTAAGTAGCGAATAATTCGAAAGACAGCAGTCATATGTAAGGTACGAGGTGCAGAAACAAATTGACTGACAACCTGTACGGCATAGGCAATATTAGGTCTGGTCATCGTCAAGTAAACAAGACTGCTAACCAAGAGACAAAAAAGAGTAGGCTGCTTTAGAAGATCACCGTCCTGTTTACCATACTGAACATTCAATTCCATTGGTGTCTCAACTGGGCGCTGATCAGAGAGTTGAGCTTGGTTAATGAGGTCTTGTGTATACTTTCGCTAGCTAACAAGTATACCATGGTCTGTATGGGAGACTTCTAATCCTAAAAAGTATGTAAGCGAGCCCAAGTCCTTCATGTGGAAGGATGACTGAAGTACTTGCTAAAGGTCTACAATTCCAGATGTGTCACTGCCTGTGAGGAGTAAGTCATCAACATAAACGAGTAGAATCACAATGCCGTGGGATGAAGACCTTATAAATAAGGATCATGACCACTCTGACTGAACCCCTTCTCAACCACTACCTCGTGAAATCGTTGAAACCAAGCACGCGGTACCTATTTCAATCCATATAACGCTTTATGGAGCCTGCACACTAGTTCTTGCTTACTAGAGTCAGATCCTGGGGGTTGAGCCATATAAACAGTTTCCTGTAAATCACCATGAAGAAATGCAATCTTTACGTCAATTTGACGAATAGACCAATCCTTAGTGGCAGCCACGACAATTAATGTTCTGACGGTTTTCATCTTAGCAACTGGAGCAAAAGTCTCCTCATAGTCAATACCATATTCTTGTTTATAACCTTGAGCCATAAGGCGAGCCTTGTAGCGATCAAGGGATCCATCGGACTTGAGCTTTATGGAATACACCTATTTACTACCAATCACTTGCTGACCATGTGGGCACGAAACAAGATCCCATGTGTGATTATCTGCTAAGGCTTGTAACTCCTCTGTCATAGCATCCCTCCAGCATTGTTGTGTAGATGCCTGAGAATATGAGGTAAGAACAGGGATGGACTCGAGACCAGAAAAGAGAGAACAAATGAGTCTATCAGGTGGATGCGAAGTACGGGTAGAACGACGTACCTCTGGAATGGATGGATCAGCTTCGGGTGCAGCAGCATGAGGAATAGGAGGAGAAGGCACCGCTCTCTCTTGGCCTGGAGGAATCTACAAATGAGGTGGAGTCATACTTGAAACAGAAGGTATATCAGCAATCAAAGGTGAGAAAGGTTGGGCATGAAATGAGACATTTTCTAAGAAGATAACATTTCTCGAAATACGAATGCGACGAGCATGAGGGTCATAGCAACGATAACCCTTTTGGGAATCTCCGAACCCAAGATACATGCAACGAACAGACTTATGAGATAGTTTATTATGTTCATGGGGTGAGAGATGAACATAACAAATACATCCAAATATACGAAATAATGAGTAAGTAGGAAGAGAACCGAATAGCACAAAGTAAAGACAAATATTACCAAGAAGTTTGGTGGGCATGCGTTTTATGAGATAAATAGAGTGCAACATCGCCTCGGCCCAGAATGTGCGTGGAACAAAGGTCTCTGCCATCAAAGTGTTAGCTGTCTCGACAATGTGTCGATTCTTCCTCTCAACAACACTATTTTGCTAAGGTGTGTCTGGACATGTCTTCTAATAAAGAATCCCACGATCACGCAAGTATGTCGCAAATTCTAAGGAGGTGTACTCCCCCCGGGCGAAGAACCTTAATCTTCTTCTCAAACTGTGTAGTCACCATAGTGTAGAATTGTTCAAAAATTGTGAAAACCTGCGATTTAGAGTGCAAGAAATAAATCTAAGTATATCTGGAGAAATCGTCTATAAATATCACATAATATTGCATGCTAGACATGGATAACACCGGAGATGGTCCCCAAACATCAGTATGGACAATCTCAAAAGGGGCAGTGGATCGAGATGTACTAAGAGAAAAGGACAGAGATTTACTCTTAGATAAGCAACATGAAGGACAAGCAATATCAAGAGAAAATTTATTAACTTTCAGTTTATCCAAAATACTAGAGGAAAATAAATGAAATAATCTATCCGAATGTGGGTGACCAAGTCGACAATGCCAAAGTTTCCACATTTTATTAGCATGACAAATATCATCAGAATAAGGAGAAAAAAAACAAGAAGCTGAGTAACAAGGTCATCCAAATCCAACAAAAAGAGCCATCCTTTCCTCCTACCTTTCCCAACCACTTTCCCCGTTGCCAGATTCTGTATGAAACAATAATCAGGAAAGAAAATTACTAAACATCGATTTTAGACTAATTGACCAGTAGAGATAAGATTCGCAGACAGTTTAGGCACATGAAAGACATCAGTTAAAGTAAATGTACGATGTTGAGAAGGGGAAAAAGATAATGACCCAATAGAAGAAATAGGTAACTGAGCCCCATTGGCAGTAGAGATTATTTGGTTTCCTGTGTATGACTTAACATTATGGAGATACGAGGTATTACCTGTCATATGATTGGATGCACCAGAATCAAAATACCAAGGAGACCGAGGGGGTGTACCTGACAGTCCAGCTGTAGATAAGGTCTGGACAATCTACTGAACCATCTCAGGAGTAAGTGGCTCACTAGGTAGAGGAGCCATGACACTAGTAGAGGAGTCATCGGTTGTAGTCATGTAAACTTTTCTTTGGGCTCGCTTCTTCTCCGGCACTCTTGGATGCTATGACCACGAATTTTGCAAAATGCGCAAATAGGGCTATCTTTGCATGCTGTAGTAAGGTGTCCAAACTTTTTACACCCATAACATTGAATGAGAGATAGGTCGCGTTTTCCAAAGGCTGGTGACGAGGCCAAAAAAACTGTATCTGATGAGGCAGGAGGTTGGGGTGCAATTGTTAAGGTCTTGAGTCTTTGTTCCTCGGCTAATAAGTCACAAATCACAACATTCATGGAAGGAAGATGATTGCGATTAAGTAAAGCAGCCCTACAATGCTCAAAATCAGGATGCAATTTCATAAGAAACTACCGAACTCGGGTCCGTTCTCTCATCTTCTGAAAGATGGGGATAGCATCAGAGGGGATCTCCGGATCCATCATTGATATCTCGGTCCAAATAGCAACAACAACATTATAAAATTCTTGAATCGTTCGATCGCACTGTGAAATTTGTGTCAATTCTTGTTCTAGACGATAAAGTTGGGCTTCATTGCTCTGCTGATCAATTACCTTCAAATGGTCCCACATAGCCTTCGCTGTCCTATGTGGAGTCAATCCCACTGCAATGGATTTATCAACTGAGTCTAGTATCCATGTTATAATTTTACCATTTTTAATTTTCCATTCAGCTAACTCTTTGGGCTTATCCGCTTTAGGGATGGGGTCTGTTCCATCAACAATACCCCATAATCCACGTCATTCAAGAAAACTCGTAAAATGAATAGACCACAGTCCATAATTGCTGCCATCGAACAAGTACCGAGAAGAAAAATCTCTATCCATAAATAAAAAAAGTGTATGCTTGAACACAATGATTAGATATGTAGTAACAAGGCTTAATCACTTCACACAATAGCAAAAGATGGAAACACATGCACTAGCCAAGCCGAACCACTAGCCAAGCCGAAACTAAGACAAAGGTTTGTCTTTTAGTGCCAAAAGATGATTATGATGTCTCTGATCAAAGAATAAAAAAAGGTTGCTCTTTTATCTTTCCCACAAATATATATATATATATATATATATATATATATATATATATATATATATATGTATATTTTAACTTGTGAAGAGTTGTCTGAGTAAAGTAGTGGTAGTTGATCCAAATAACAGATGGTGCAGAGAAACCAAAAAAGACAAAAGTAACTTTACTCTTTGGTAGAGATAGAGAAACCAACAGCGATGATGCAGCGGTGCGATTGCAAAAGGACGAACACGAAACCTCCGATCTGCAACTGGAGCACGAGCGATGCCCTTCCGTCTGAGATGAGGTTCAAGGATGCACGACAAGGTGTGATTGCAAATTTCGACAGTCCCACGACAATAACCACAGATCTAACAATATAGATGTTTCTCCCTCAAGAAACAAGTCAGAATTTTATTACTCTGATACCATGATAACAATGAGAAATTTGGAGAAATTCTGTAGTTGATTTATTCTTTTATCCCAATAGGGTTTATATAGAGTTATACAAGAGAATACATAAATAGAAAATTAATACAAAAGGAAAGATTACAAGAGAGAATAATATTGCTCTACAAGAGGAAAGTAGCAGAATAAAATATTCTGCTACTATAGTTATCAGGAACAATTATTTATTGAAACTACCAATGAAGTCTATAAAAGGGTCAAGCACGAAGAAGACCAAGCCCCCAACCAAATCCAAATCAGCAACGCCTTGCTCCTCAGCAACCTGCCTCTCGTCATCCTTAGGTCCTCCTCTGGGAGGGACTCTTAGCATAGTTTCTTCATCCGGGTGAATAACTTAGCATAGTTTCCTCCTTTGGGAGAGCCTCATTCCCTTAGTCACTTTTGTATCCATCTCCTATGAGAGAGATCTTAGTCACTTTATCTTCAGCATCCACATCGGTGAGACTTTGTATTTGCCTTTGCGACTCACTTCGATCGCATGATAATTTTATCATTTTTTATTTATCATTTATGTCACTTCTGTCTATCTCACATCCAACACACACATCATATCATCATACTCAACTTTGCCTTTATATTTAGAAAGCCCTTTGGCCACTGAAGGCATTATAGAACCCATTTTAAAAGGATGAACCCTCCCCTCTTTAAATCGCCTAACCGATATATCTAGCGGTGGCTGATCAGACGGTCGAAATGAACTTACTTTCGGTCACTCAGCTCGACTCGACGCCTGAGGTTTAAAGGTTTTAGTCTGCGATTGCGCCACGTGGCGTTGACATGCCTGGTAAACCAGATTTTAGCCAACAAGACTGTATTCAATATTGCAATATTGCTTTAGTGATGAAAGCAATGCAATTACCATCAACCATTGCTATGGGGATTGATTTGACATATACGAGAAAGAGCGAGAGGAAGGCAAAAGACAAAAGCTTTGGGGACGTGAGGATATTAGGGCTCTGCACATTTGGCGCATTGGATCGGACCAAAACTAGTTTGGGCCTGCCATCTTATTTCTCGTTGGCCCGAACTCAGACTGTGATAAAAGGCTTGAACCCAGCCCATGTTAAAAACCCAATTTTGGCTGAGCCCGAGCTAGCCCACACGGGCCAGCTTATACTCAGTTTGGGCCTGGCCCGCATAAACAACAAGTGATGTGCTTTCTCCCGTTAACAATTTTTTTAGTTATAACATCAGCATTACTCATTATATAATCATTTATTAAAGCACATATAATATTTATTATAATTTATTAATTTATATGTAGTTGAGTTCAGGCCGGGCTGATCTCGACGGACTGGACCAAGGTTGGCCCAAACCCCACCCAGCCCATAAAACCTAAATCCAACCAGTCTTTACATGGGTTTGATTGGACCGCCCTTGGGCTGGCCTGGCCCACTGTATAGCCTCAGAAGATATCCCATTGTGACGAAATGCGATGGAGGCCCATTTATAAAATCACAATGTGTTTGAATAATGAATGTCAGAGTTTAATTTATATTCCATATAATGTTGGCCCATTTGATTTTGCTTATAAGATATAGATTTCAATTTTATTTTGTTACCAAATATAGATTGCCGGTAACCCTTGGGGCTGTAGCCTAGTAGTCGAGGAATGAATCGTAAACCCGGAGGTTTCGAGATCAAATCTAGGCTCCCCTCAATATCAGATGTATGAGTTGGGGATTTACTTATACATCTCGTGGGACTAGTCTGGCTAGGATACCCACGTTTACCAAACTATAGATAGATAGAATCTATCCATGAACATCACTCCACCAAGTGAGGTCAAAGTCCAACCTACCTCATGTAGAAACTAAAAGGCTTTCAGACTCATTAGGGGAAAGAAAAATTCTAAAACATTTGCTGATGGCAAATTTCGTATGCAACATCTTATCATTTTATCATTTGGACTTAAGATTTACTCTGGCTGGGCCAGAGTAAAAGGCTCAGAATGTCTTTGGCGATGCTAGAAAAAAAAATTCTGACTCCACAAATCAGTGAACATGTGGTGATAAAAAGGGGGAGAGATATCATGTGGGGAAAAGTCAAAACCATGGGGAGAAAATGAAATGACTTCTCCCATTCTTATCACCACATGTCCAATGTTTTGTGGATGCCAGATATTTTTTTTTGGCATGAGACAATCCTGAGCCAGAGTAAAATAATCTGGCTTAGCTTTTCCAACTCGCCATGTGTTCCTTTAAACTTACTTTAATTGTGATTAAGATTCATTAACTTTAATCTGACCTTAGTTCTTAGAAAATTAAAAAAATTATTGACTATAGGGGTTAAAATTTCTTAACGAAAGTTAAAGGGTGTTAGAGGCTAGGTCAAAGTATTTTACTTTGGTTCCTCTAGCCAAGAGTAACTTTGGACTCAAAGGCATCATTTCGCATCCATATTCCTTTTCTTTTCTAGCTACACGTTGTCATGTTGGTTTATTCTAATAAAATTTTAGATTATTATTAGGCTAGAAATAATGGATGATGGTTTTGTAAGAAGGAAAATAATTAATGAACCACATTATATATATATATATATATATATATATATATATATCTGGTGGGGGGTAGATACTTTTCTCTCATCTCTTCTTTCCTTACTTATGCTCTTTTGTGACTAGCAAAGGTTGTTCGTACAACAGATCAATTACAAAACAATGACCATGCACACCATGGGACAAAAAATAATTTTACATTATGAGAAAATTAGTAAAAGAAATAAATTAAAAGATAAGTGATTTGTATATTTCATTTAGGGAGTGTGGTTGGCTCAGGCTCAGCTACTCTTGTTGCTATGTACCCACTGCTGCGAGATTGGCGACCCATTTTTGAGGACGATCTCATCTTGCTATGAGATTGACAGGCCATCTAAGATGATGAGCACAACTTTTGAGTAACGTCTGGTACATCGCTAATCCGATATCCTTCTCCATGCACCGTTTTCAATGTCACTTTTTAACAGTGGAAGTAATATTACTACCACCCATTGATTTGTGGATTGAATCAACATACACGAGAATTAAAAAAGAAAGAAAAAGAGAAAGGCAAAAGACAAGTATTAGAGAAATACTGGGGACCTGATGACATCCATATCCCGTAGTGATGAAATCCCTAGAAGGCCCATTTATAATTCCACAATGAGTTGAACGTCAAATGCCATGAAATTTAATCTATATTCCCAAATATTGAAATATAGATGCCCATTTGATTTTGCTTACAAGATAAAGATTGCATTTTAATTTTGTTTCCAAATATGAATTGCAATTTCATTTTCTTTCCAACTATAGATTGCAAGCATGCATCAACATTACTCGCCCAAGTGAGGTCCAACCTGTCACATGTAGAAACTCGTCGGATTCATTATATCCATTTTCATTTGGCCCTAGCCTTCATAACATGGTTCACCAACTAAGTGGTTTGGATAGTTCAAAATTTTTTTTTCATGTTGGGGCATAGCTAAAGTTCATATATAATCAAAGGGTCAAACAACATATTTCTCAAGATCAGGTAAAAAGTCCAAGTTTTGAGGATTGAGGTAATTCTAATTTGAGCTTTAATTGCATCCCCTCTAGGAATACATCCTTCTTACGTGCACACCATTGGATGGTCCATAAGATATACATTATTTACACCAATCCTAAATATCATATAATGGTCTAGATTAAAAGAGAATGCCGCCATGGTTACCAAGCAAGTCGCAAGTTTGATCACAAATCAAAATTCTCACCCTATGTTATAAAAATACTACTTAGGCAGCAAACATCTATCTTGAACGGATGGCCTAAATGTTTTCGATCAGCCGAAAAGCTTGCCACGTGGTACATTTCTCCCCCCCTTAAATAATTTTTTTTTACCCAAATATAGCATTGCAATTTCTTGAGGCATAGAGAACAATGCTTATGCATCACTCATGCACATGTTACCCATCTTCACACACTATTTTTTCCATCTATTGTCAATTCGTCATCGTTGGGGCATTCCCGAGAGGGTGTGTGGGTGCAATGGTGTTGTGGCTTGGGCGTGTCATGTGTGTGGCGAGTATAGTGTGTTAACCAAAAACAATCGTTGGGTGAATTCAAAATAATTTGTCAAAACATTTGTAGTGTGAGAAGAGCTCGCCCTGGACCTGGAGACTAGCATGTAGCATCTACATTTTCCCCTAAGAAATGCAAGTCACAAAAGATTAGTCCTTAAGGCCCGTGGACATCGCACATTCACTGATCCGCGAGGGGATGCACTTTCTCTGTCCGAGGAGTGCTATCCACACTGATAGGGCTGCCTATTGGATATGTCACCATAATCACTAATCAATTAGATGTTCCTAACCGGATGCTCCAATTGCAAGTCTATTTATCAACGGTTAGGATGATATGATACACAAGATGTGGTCTTTAATCAAAGACTAGGGATTACCTTTGGTGCACGCCCGAGGCCCAGCCTTTGCTTCAGGCTGTAGGCAAGAGGGGTCCCCTTGAAAGCTCACACACTGAGAACACTTTCCTTGTGCATCCCTCTATCCCCAAAATCCTTGGGGAAAGGGAAGACCTTAGGCTGATAGTGAATCTCTTGGAAGTGTCACAGCCTGAGTCCAGGGGGAAAATCACAGTTTCTGGAGGATTCCCAAAATGGCGATAAACACAATACCAGCATTCTGGGTCATCTCATTTGGCAGTGACCTCAAGCGAACTTTGGTTGAGCCCTGGTCCACTCTTGGGTCTGAATTTAATCCCTGAGGTCCCCTCTTATCTTCCCTGATCCCTCCAGGTCTTCTAGGCATCTTAACCATGGTTAAAATCTAAAAAATTGAGGAGGATCCAAAATGTCGGTAAACAGTTTACCAATATTTTGGATTTTCTGGTTCTTGATAAAAAAAACACCCCTTTGTGGGCCCAATCCAGATCAGGCCCAGGACCTAAGCTAAGTCCACTGAACATCCCCAAAGGTCCAGGGACCCTCTAAACATCTCCCCTGACCTTCCCTCTTGGCAGTAAAGCTATTCCCAGAAAAGCTTGGGAAAAGGAGGTAAAATCTTTACCGTTATTCCATTTCTGTTCAGAATTGGAATTGGCGGTATTCTTTTTACTGTCAATCCCAATATTTTAAGATTTGGGCTTTGAACAAGGCTCAGACCAGGTAGGAGGTCATTTTAGGCTCTTCCAAGTTCTCTGGGCTCATCCTAGACCTGATAAGACCCTTAATTGAAGTAATTCTTAATTCCAGTTAATTTTTAACCATAGTTAGACCCATCTAACTTGGGAAAAATATGGAAAACACTTAAAAATCTAAAAAATACAAAAAGAACGAAAAATCTAATCTAGGTCGTTCTTAATCATGTTTAGTAGCTCTAACCATGATTAATTTACCCCGGTGAGTACGTAGGCCACCCAATCCGGGTTTGACCCTACTTAGGATTTTCCACTTTCTTAGATTAGTATACTCTAAATATTTAAGCATTTTAATCAATCTTTGACTTAACTTGAGTTATACCAAGGGAGTAGGTAACCGTCTTAGACAGGGCCCTGGGGTGCCTAACACATTCCTTGGGACTTAATCGAATCTCTTACCCTAACTCTAATCGAGACCATTACCCTTAATCTAATCTCAAATATCTCGGGACTTATCCCCAAAAATGAATAGGTGGCGACTCTCGGTTAAAATCTGAGTGGACGAAATCCACGCTCACACCATGTAGTGGTGAATGAGAAATTGATCCGACAAAAATGCCCGATGTCGACCTGATTAACCCGATGAATAAGGGCGAAGCCCCTTGTCGAATTTTTTTTGATCCGATTCGAACCGAACCGGGGTCCGGGTTTTTGAACCAAACTGAACCGAGCCCGAGTCTGGGTTTTTGACCCAAATTAGACTCGGGTCCGGGTCTGGGCGTGGGCTACATGATGTATATTCATTTTTGGACAAATTCCATTTAAATCTTGGATTGAGTTTAGTTGGTGTTTCAAATTTGATGTAACTGGTTTACTTTAAGTTTTTGTGTCTCTTCCGAATAGTCACCTTTGTTCGAACATATACAAGAAAGTTTAAAAATTTAGACCTCTATTCCTGCATTTAAACAATCGTTTTTTGCTTTTAAAAACTCTCTCTCTCTTCTATATTGTTTTTTTTTTTTTTGGATCAGTAAACAAGCCAAACTATATTAATGAGAGCAAAAGGAGTTATTGTTATTGGTTCAAGTACAAGCATTTGTCAGTTTGCTGGGTTTTGCAGATTGAAGTGCTACATCTCTAAAACCGAAATTTGTTCTATTTTGGGAGACGATTACACATCAACCTTGAGAACTAAGATGGAGTAAATTTATCTTAAGGAAACTGTGATTCACATGGCTCGAATTTGTTGTTTATTTGTTATTTATTTGTTGTTTCAGTTTACTGTTTATTCAGAGTACAAATATGATGAGTTCTATATTTATTGTTTCAGTTTTCTTATTCGTTTTATTGATACATCTATATACATAAATTATTTTCTAAATAATTAAAACTCCAAGTAAGTGTTGAGGATTGAGGCATTTCTAATTTGAGCTTTGACTGCATCCCATTGAGAAATACATCATTCTTAGGTACATGCCATTGGAATGTCCTTGGAGATATGCATAACTACGCCAATCCATCTAATGGTTTAGATTAAAGGAGTATGTTGTGATTAAAGGAGTATGTTGCAGGTTGGATCACAAATCAAAATTCTCACCTTATGTTATAAAAATATTAGGTGATCTATGGCAAACGTCTATCCTGATCTACTAGAGATATACATAACTATGTCAATCCATCTAATGGTCTAGATTAAAGGAGTATGTTTTAGGTTGGATCACAAATCAAAATTCTCACCTTATGTTATAAAAAATATTACGTGATCCATGATAAACGTCTGTCCTGATCAGATGGCCTTATGTTTCTGATCAGCCTGGAAATTGGCTACGCAACTTACACTCCCTCCCACACATCTATAATATATATAATGTGTTTTTTTTTCTATTAGAAGTATCAGACATTTTAAAGATTTTTGTTCACAAAATAACTAATATTTCATAAATTTTTATTAGACACTAATATTTTGATTTTATCAAATATTTGTATTTTGTATTGCCTATTTTAGCAATTAATTTGTTTATTTTCGCTAATAATCTAAAAGTGAGACCTACTATTACTTAAGGTAATAGTAAATTTCATAATTACCAAAGCAAGAGGCAAAAACAAGAAACAAAGAGAAAGTGAGGCTCATAAAATCTTTAGGAAGCGAGAAATGAGATATATGCTTCTCATTCCTTATTACTTTTTATATACATATCCTTTTTTACCATTCAATGAGACGTGATACAAGCGAGTTTTTTAAGAAGTGAGTATAGGAAACGAGCTTCCTAAAAAGTGAGCAGTCAATTTTGCACATAACTTCCCTGCAACTATGATAAATTTTAGTAGAGTATGTTTCGATTTGTAGGATTGGTGGGAAAGTCTATTATTTCTTTTGAAAAAGAATAGAAGTTAAAGTGAGAAAAAAATCCACCAAAGACAACAATACTTATATTAAATTGGGAAGAGGAGTGACCAATTATGAAACAAAAAGATTTACCATCAATTTCCATATTCAGCAATACTGAATATGGACGCAGCAACTCCCATCTAGACCCAGTATAACAAACTAGAAACCCGTGAAAAAGTGAAATCCCCATATCAAACTCATCTCAGGGCTTTACAAATTACACGAAAGTCTGTTATAACTCGACAAATATCAAATAAATAAGAAAGAGAGTGCAAGCAATCAAACAATTAAATGATACAACGATATACGTGGTTCGACGAGATGTCTACATCCACAGGCAAAACCGGTAAGAAAATCTACTAGAACAAGGGAGGAACAAGTTCTCTTAAGTCTTGAAGTCGAAGTCGTAAGAAATCCCTTATATACCTAGAGTAGCAGCATAATAAACAAAACGGGTCAAAATATTCAATATGGGTCGGGTCAAAATACTCAATGGTGTGCACATTACCCATTAATCGTGTCACATCGGGTTGAAAGCGACTCATCAAGAATTCAACTACCCTTGTTGCTATGTACCCACCGCTGTGAGATTGACGACCCATTTTTAAGGACGATCTCATCTTGCTATGAGATTGACAGGCCATCTAAGATGATGAGCACATCTTTTGAGAAACGTCTGGTGTATCGCTAATCCGATATCCTTCTTCATGTACCATTTTCAATGTCACTTTTTAACAGTGGAAGCAAAATTTCCACCACCCATTGATTTGTGGATTGAATCAACATATACGAGAAAGAGAAAGAGAAAGAGAGGCAAAAGTATTAGAGAAATACTGGGACGTGATGACATCCATATCCCATAGTGATGAAATCCCTCGAAGGCCTATTTATAATTCCACAATGAGTTGAATGCCAAATGCCATGAAATTTAATTTATATTCCAAATATTGAAATATAGATACCCATTTGATTTTGCTTATAAGATACAGATTGCATTTTAATTTTGTTTCCAAATATGGATTGCAATTTCATTTTCTTTCCAACTATGGTTGCAATGCGTGCATCAACATTACTCCCCCCAGTGAGGTCGAACCTGTCACATATAGAAACCCCTCAGATTCGTTATAATGGGCTTTCCATTTTCATTTGGGCCCTAGCCACCATATCTTGTCTCGCCAACTATGTGGCTTGGATAGTTCAATTGGTAGGTCCACTTTTTCTTTTTCTTTTTTCATGTTGGGGCATAGTTAAAGTTCATATATAATCAGTGACCAAAAAAAAGTTGTTCATATATAATCAAAGGGTCAAACAACTAATTTCTCAACATCAAGTAAGAAGTCCAAATTTTGAGGATTGAGGTAATTCTAATTTGAGCTTTAATTGCATCCCCTCTAGGAATACATCCTTCTTACGTGCACACCATTGGATGGTCCTTGAGATATACATTATTTACACCAATCCCGAATATCATCTAATGGTCTAGATTAAGGCTGCATGCCGCCATGGCTACGAAGCAAGTCGTAGGTTTGATCACAAATCAAATTTCTCACCTTATATCTGTTATAAAAATACTACTAGGCAGCAAACATCTATCATGAATTCTTGATCGGATAGCCTATATGTTTTCGATCAGCTGAAAAGCTTGCCACGTGGTACATTTCTCCCTCCCTTAAGCAATTTTTTTTTACCCAAAAATATCTTATATAGCATTGAAATGCTTGAGGCATAGACAACAATGCATATGCACACTCATGCACATGTTACCCATCTTCACACACTATTTTTTCCGTCTATTCATCATCGATGGGGGCATTACCGAGAGGGTGTGTGGGAGCAATGGCGTTGTGGCTTGGGCATGTCACGTGTGCGTTATTGTGTTAACCAAAAACAATCCTTGGGGGAAATTCAAAATAATTTGTCAAAACATTTCTAGTGTAAGAAGAGCTCGCCCTGGAAATGCAAGTCACAAGAGATTAGCCCCGCACATTCACTGATCCGCGAGGGGACCCACTTTCTCTGTCCAAGGAGTGCTATTTAGACTGATGGGGCTGCCTATTGGATATGTCACCATAATCACTGATCAATTAGATGTTCCTCACCAGATGCTCCAATTGCAAGTCTATCGATCTTAGGATGATATGATATACAAGATGTGGTCTTTAATCGAAGACCACCGGGGATCTTCACCGGTTGGTGTTGATGAGGAGACCCGCATCAATCAGAAAATGCCAACAATCCTTTTGCACGCTTACCAAGTAAATGCACAAAAATCAATGACTTGGTTGGCCTGAAGGGAATGTGTGGCATCTTCCTATTAGATGATGGTCGTCTCCTCTCCAGCATCACTTGGATGAGATCGTAAGTCTTAATCTAAACCTTTATCAAGAAGGAAGTCATGAATATGGGGTTATTTGGATACAACATATATTTTTCGTGTTAGGGATAATAGGCTGATATGATATAATGGAAGGAGAAATTCTAGCACCAGTCGCAGTCATCCCAGAAGCAAGGTAGTGGCGACAACTGTTAGCCCATAACATTGTAATAGGGTAGCAACACCACCTGTGTGGATAAGATTGCATTTGTGAAACAAGAACAAGTACATAAAAACACTAGATTTACGTGATTGTCCACAGAATCTAAGTTGCATGAGGGGATCAACTTTGATTTACAATTAAAGACGACATTGAGGTAGACCAAGGGAGATTGTAGACGAACTGCAGACGAGTCAACAGGTGGTTTCACCGACCAGAAATTCTTTTGTTTAAGGAGATTAGAATAGATCCATGTGGCCGATCTCATAGCTAATCCGACATTCAACAAGATCTAGCTACTCTTGTTGCTATGTACCCACTGCTGCGAGATTGGCGACCCATTTTTGAGGACGATCTCATCTCGCTATGAGATTGACACGCCATCTAAGATGATGAACACAACTTTTGAGTAACGCCTAGTACATCGCTAATCCGATATCCTTCTCCATGCACCGTTTTCAATGTCACTTTTTAACAGCCACCACCCATTGGTTTGTGGATTGAATCAACATATACGAGAGAAAAAGAGGCAAAAGACAAAAGTATTAGAGCAATACTGGGGACGTGATGACATCCATATCCCATAGTGATGAAATCCCTGGAAGGCCCATTTATAATTCCACAATGAGTTGAATATCAAATGCCATGAAATTTAATCTATATTCCACATATTGAAATATAGATGCCCATTTGATTTTGCGTATAAGATAAAGATTGCATTTTAATTTTGTTTCCAAATATGGATTGCAATTTCATTTTCTTTCCGACTATAGATTGCAAGCATGCATCAACATTACTCCCCAAGTGAGGTCCAACCTGTCACATGTAGAAACTCGTCAGATTCATTATATGCATTCTTTAGGCCCTAGCCTTCATAACATGGTTCACCAAGTAAGAGGTTTGGGCATAGCTAAAGTTCATATATAATCAAAGGGTCAAACAACTGATTTCTCAAGATCAGGTAAGAAGTCCAAGTTTTGAGGATTGAGGTAATTCTAATTTGATCTTTAATTGCATCCCCTCTAGGAATACATCCTTATTACGTGCACACCATTGTATGGTCCTAAGATATACATTATTTACGCCAATCCCAAATATCATATAATGGTCTAGATTAAAGGAGAATGCCGCCATGGTTACGAAGCAAGTCGCAAGTCTGATCACAAATCAAAATTCTCACCTTATGTTATAAAAGTACTACTAGGCAGCAAACATCTATCTTGATCGGATGACCTATATGTTTTCGATCAGCCGAAAAGCTTGCCACGTGGTACATTTCTCCCTCCTTTAAACAATTTTTTTTTACCGAAAAATATCTTATATAGCATTGAAATGCTTGAGGCATAGACAGCAATGCATATGCATCACTCATGCACATGTTACCCACCTTCACACACTATTTTTTCCATCTATCGTCAATTCGTCATCGTTGGGGCATTCCCGAGAGGGTGTGTGGGTGCAATGGCGTTGTGGCTTGGGCATGTCACGTGTGCGGCGCGTATAGTGTGTTAACCAAAAACAATCGTTGGGGGAATTCACAATAATTTGTCAAAACATTTGTAGTGTGAGAAGAGCTCGCCCTGGAGCTGGAGACTAGCATGAAACATCTACATTTTCCCCTAATAAATGCAAGTCACAAAAGATTAGCCCTTGAGACCGGTGGACATCGCACATTCACTGATCCGTGAGGGGACGCACTTTCTTTGTTCGAGGAGTGCTATCCACACTGATGGGGCTACCTATTGGATATGTCACCATGATCACTGATCAATTAGATGTTCCTAACCGGATGCTCCAATTGCAAGTCTATTGATCAACAGTTAGGATAATATGATACACAAAATGTGGTCTTTAATCAATGATTGGGATCTTCTCCCGTTGGTGATGAGGAGACCACCAATACCAATCAGAAAATGCCAAACAATCCTTTTGCACGCTTACCAAGTAAATACATACAAATCAATGCATTGGTTGGCATGAAGGGAATGTAGTCGCCAACACTACTCGGAGAAGTTCCTAAATCTTAGGCCTTGGCTTGTCTCTAACGAAGCCGGAAAGGGCTTATCTCGGGGTTCCATAGAATAGGTGACAAGTGGTGGAGAAGTCAAAATCATCGGCCCATGATTTTGACTTCTTCACCCTTAATAAGACATGTGGCGATAAGTGTGTGAGAAATAAAGGAGAGAGATATCATATGGGGAGAAGTCAAAAAAATGGGGAGAAAATGAAATGACTTCTCCCCATTTTTTGGCCAACTGTCGCACAATATATGGAACCCGAGATGGGTTTCTGGTTTCGGCAGAGACAAGCCAAAGCCTAAATCTTAATCCAAACCTTTATATGAGATCAAAAAGCAAGTCATGAATATGGGGCTATTTGGATACAAAATATATTTTTCGTATCAGGACTAAAAGGCTGATATAATGGAGACAAGATATGCTAGCACCAGTCGCAGCCATTCCCAGAAGCAAGGTGGTGTCGACAAGTGTTGGCCCATAACAGTGTAATAGGGTAGTAACACCACTTTGCGGATAAGATTGTGTCGGTAAAACAAGAACAAACACACACAGAAACATCATATTTACACGGTTCCCTCGAGTTGAGATACGTCCACTGAATCTAGTTGCAGGAGGGGATCAACTTTGATTTACAATTAAAGACGACATTGAGGTAGACCAAGGGAGATTGTAGACGAACTGAAGACGAGGACCAATTTGATCAGAGGATGCCTCTGCTATGCCAAGGAACAAACCAAAGAGAAGTCTTTAGACCATTACCGATAGCGTGAAAAATCATGTCCTTTGCCTTGGGTCTATCTGCTATTCAGTATCTTACGCCAAAACCACGAATAGTCAATAGGGGGTTTCACCGACCAAAAATTCTTTAGTTTAAGGAGATAAGAATAGATCCACGCGGCCGGCATAAGAGAGCAAACAGCCTTTCAAAGATTACACTTTCCGAAGCATTCGATCCACAAGAGTTTGACAGTCTACAACTGATAAGGGCAGACCGAGGTATATGACCCGTAGGGAACTCTCCTTGAATTGAATAATATCGTAGATGCGTCTTCTGATCCTTGTTGAAGTGCTCACAAAATACCCTTCAGGCAAACCATTTAAGTTGATGGAGAATTTGGGAGAAGAAATAGAAGCTTGAATCCAAGCAATCAACTTGGAGGGAAAGTTCATGCAAGCTAGAACAGATATAAGACATAATCCCAGTTGAGCGAATTGAAAGCTTTGTGAATGTCAATCTTGGTTTCCCCTTATTCCGGTGATAGTTGCGGACAATTTCATGGGTGAGAGGGATATTTTCAGTGATATTGCGCCCCGGAATAAAGTCTGATTGATTGTACTGAACCAGGTCAAGTAGGACACTCCGAATTCTGTTTGCAATTACCTTTATAGATCACATTACAAAGGGAGATAAAGGAAATTGGCTTAGGAACCTTGGGAATGATTGTGATCAAAGTGGAGTTGATATTCTTGAGAAGTTTACCAGATTTGAAAAAGGAAAGCACCGCAGCCAAAACATCTTCTCCCTCGATATCCCAACATTTCTTGAAAGATCAATAGTCACCTCCTCGGGTCGAGGAGCGGACTATTCCTCCTTAATTGCTCTCACAAACACTTGGAGCCATAGTTAAAAAATTAACCACCTCTTGTGATTAGTTTTTTTTTTTAATAATTTTTTCTAAAAACCAAGGGTAGGTGTGTGAATCCTAGGGGTGACTGAATCTTAACCATAGTTAATAAGAGATAAAAAGGGACATGTGGCCTCAAAAAGAGGGGACGAGACGGTAAGTCACCTCCTCGGCCCGAGGAGGTGACTATTTTTCTTCTTGAAAAAAGCAGGAAGGGAAACCATTCGG